>PVJA010000374.1:133297-181510 GCA_004027025.1 Myocastor coypus | reverse complement strand
CTGGCGGGATGGCTCAGTGGTCTAAAGCACTAGCTTGAGGAAGCTTGGGCAGCTTCAGGGACCGCAGTTCAATCCCCGGCACCACATGCTGCGCCAGCCCTGCCCTTGGGGTGGGCTGAGCCGGCCATAAAAATGAGTGAATAAACAAACAAAGGTTCTGAAACAAGAATAAAAATAATAAATAAAATAAAAAATTATTAAAAAAAAATAATAATAATAATTATATAGTCCTTGAACAGCCACTCTCACTCTCTTTTTGTTTTAATTCTGGGATAATCCTAGGCTGGGACCTAATAATTTCACCTATTATAAAGTGACTGATTAATTGCCTAAAGTTGAGAAGGCCCCTAGATTTCTTGCCAGAATTGTTGAGAATCTGTTCTATCAGAAGTCCCCAACATGCCAACCTAGTTCTCAGCGTTAAAGCTTTGAGAAGGTATGATGTCCCCAGAAGTGGCCTAAATGTGATCCACCTCATTGCCAAAAAAAAAAAAGGGAGAAGGATCTCTATCCCCCAGGTAAAAATCAAGCCCGGAATCTTTCTTCAGATTCAGATAATTGGGTTCTCTAAGTGGCTCCAGTTGATCAAGAAAGAGTAAGCAGATTCGGCCCATAATTATCCTACTGCTGAACTTGTTTTATTGCATCCAGCAAAGCTTTAAATAACATAAGGCCATTCCCAACCTTCATTAATCTTTCATCAGCCTGTGACTTCAGAGACATGAATTGTATTTCATTTAAACCGAAAATTTTTGCACATGTTTCAGGTGCCTAGGAATTCATGCTCTGTTTTTGCAAACAGAATGCAGGTTATGGTAGTGACAATGCATACAGCTGCACATCATGGGGCCAAGCTGATTTTCCATGCAGGACCTGGAGTATTGCACTGAGTCTTCGCACGAGCACTGTGAGCTATCCATTGTCAGCCTCTCCAGCTCATAGCTGTGAACAGTCTCAAAAATTAGATGGCATGTCCAAAGCCACAAAACCTTGTTATTCAGTGTGATGCTTTTGTTTTTGTTCACTAGCGCTAGGGGTGAAACCCAGGGCCTTGTGCATACCAGGCAAGTGCTCCACCACTGGTCTATATCCCCAGGCTGCAGCATGATGTTCAATTGCTAACTTTAATTATAATTACTAACTATAATCAGGTCACAAGTGATGTTACACAGAGTTGCTCTAAACTGCTTCGTAGAACGACAAATTGAGAAGCGTCTCTCTTTCCAGGCAGGCATGCCGCCCAATAATATTATTTACTCTCATTTGAAGTGGTCATTAGTATCACAGGGGCCTGCTAAATAGTTACTATCATCAGGCAAGTATTTATTTGTATTTGGCAAAGAAGTTAAAATGTTTAGTAAAAGATGAAAATTTTAGGGCTGGCAAGATAGCTCAGTGGACTAAGCAAATTGGGCAAGCACAGGGACTGAAGTTCGAACCCCAGCACCCCATGCTGTGCTGACCCCAGCCCTGAGCCAGCCACCAAAACTGGGCATGGTGGCACATGCCTGAAATCCCAGCATGGGGGAGGCTGAAAACAGGAGAATCACGATGAGTCTGAGCTGTGTAGTGAGGCCCTGTACCAAATACATTTTTAGAAAACATGAAAGATTTACATGATCTGAGCATCACACACCTCTCCACCCGAATGGTTCAGCTGATTTTAGCCATTGAGAAGGATTCATATCAGGAAGACTTAGATCTAGGTGTGTGCTAAGGCCCTTTTAAAGAATGACAGGTTATAAAACCTAAACATAAAAAATCAGGAACATGAGCAATATCAGCAATTTTCACTTCTAAGATAGTTGAGTTATCTTCAAAATTATTTACTTTGACTAAAAACTAATCAAACTCTGCAAAGAATCATAAAGAATGGGGCTGGAGAAATAGCTTGGTGGTCTAAACAACTGCAAAGTAGTGCAAGGCCCTGAGTTCAATCCCCAGTACTGCATGCTATGCCAGCCTTGGAATAACTTATCTTAATTATATTTTTGCCCCCACAAATAGGGGGAGAAAATGGTGAAATTAGAAGTTGCTTCATGGTTTGAGTCAGAACTTAAGTATAGAATAAAACTACAAGTCTTTTCAGATGGAACACCTCAGTCATTTCCTTGGCTTTGAGCTAAAGGCCTGAATTTATTGAGTGAAAGCCAGAATCACAAATCATCTGAGCTCACTTGTCACAGATGACTCAGAGAGGTTCGTGGAAATGCTGTACCAGGCTAGCTGTCACTTTTGTACAGAGGACTGAACTACGCATCACCACTGAGGTGCCATACAAGAACAGCATGTGTTATATGAAGCAAAACTCATTTCATGCTTTATGATTGTCCTGCAGAATTATTTTAACCAATAATCAATTGTCTTAATGGTCATGTTGTTCTTAGTACCTTTGCAAATACTTAGAAATTGCTGAGTACCCCTAAAATCTTATTTTTATAAAGCTATTGATGCATACCAATACATACTACATTGAAAGTGAAAAACATGAGACAATATTTATTTATTAATTTAAAAATAATAAACCCATTCTAGGGTAATAAAAACTACTTTTTTTTTTTTTTTTTTTTTTTTTGCTGAGCCAGGGATTGAACTCAGGTCTTGCACTTGCCAGGAAAGCACTTATTCTACTGAGCTAATCTCCCAAAGCCCCAAAACAACATAAAATTTGGTAAAAAAAGTAGCATGGATTTTACATTTTTATCAAGCCCTTTGATGTCTCACTAAACAAAGAACATCTGAATCCATTTACTTTTGTATTCAATCTGCTTTGATGCACTGTTGTTGCTACAGTAGAAGAAGATCTATCCTTACAGAAAACTGTATTTGGAAAATGAGGAAGTTTTCAAAAATACGATAGATGCCTGTAAACAAGCACAGGGGCTGGTGTTGGATCCCCAGCCTGCAGTGCTGGCCCTGCCCCCCAGAGTGCACTGAAATGGCAATTGAAACTGGGCTTGGTGGCACACGCCTGTAATTCAGCTCTTAGGAGACTGTAAGCTGTCAGATCACTATGAGTCTGATCTAGTAGTGAGACCCTGAACCCTCTGTAGACCCTTCTCTAAAATACAAACAAAATAAAAATTAAAAAATACCACGGACAAAATCTTTATTAGAAAGTCTCAGATAAATAAAGCATTAATTCACTAGAAGAAACAAAGTTTAGAACAAATGTTTTTTTAAATATTATTTTAATTATACAATTCATGGAGCACAATATTATAATGTATGTCTATATGTGTCAAATATGTGTTTTTATGTCATGAACACATCAGAATAGTTAAAAGTTCCATCTTCTTTGAGTGTCTGCCTTTTGACTCACCCATAACAAGTGCACTTATTTAAGAAGTCTGTATGATATTTCAGTCTATGTATGCAGTACATACTGACCAAATTAAGTAATAACATTTTCATCTCTTTATTACTACTTCACATTTGGACACTTTAGGCTCCTGTCTTCTAGTTATTCATAAAACATATAGTAGGTTATTGTAAACTTGTTCTTTTTTTCAGTACTGGGAATCAAACTTGGGACCTTGCACTTGCTAGACAGGTACTTATGCCTTCTCTAGGCTCTAGAATGTGCTACTTCTGTGTTAGAATAGAAATTTAATAACCTTTCAGTAATTGTGAATATATTTTTGATTGTCCATCAAAATTTAACAGATTATTAATTTCTTTACAGTGAGCTACAGTGTAGAATCTAAAAGCAAATCTATAAAATTTTCATACTATTACAGTCCCTTTTGCTTATGCACTTGAATGGATTTGAATGGGTCTTTTACTCATATTATCTGTGTGATGCTATACATTATCATCTAGAAAATGTTAATTCCCTAGTTATGAAAATCTCCCTAGGGCCAGGAAGATAGCTCAGCAAACTAAGCACCTGTTTAAGCAAGCTCAGGGGCCTGGGTTTGATCCCTGGCCCCACTCCTGGGCAGGCTGAGCGGGTGACCAAGTCCGGGCTTGGTGGTACATTTCTATAATCCCAGCACTGGGGAGGCTGAAAACAGGAGGATCATTATGAGTTCGAGCTGCATAATGAGACTCTGCTAAAAAATAAAGAAAGAAAGAAAGAAAGAAAGAGAGAGAGAGAGAGAGAGAGAAAATCTCCCAAATACTAACATTTCCACATACATAGTAAGAGAAAGCTAACAACTATTAATATACGTTAATAATGATAGCATACAATGTTTGTTGATGTGGCACCGATCTCAGAAAAAATTTTGATTATTGGTCGGTGAGCTGTCTCCTCACAGTGAGAGACACAAATTTTATAGAATTCTAGTATTTGTTTCAAATCTCAGATTTTAACATTGGCAAACATGCTGCCAGTTTTTATCCTTACAGTGATAGTCTCCCTTTGTTCCATTCAAAGAAAATGTCTTCCTCCTATTCAAGTTCAAATAACTGATTTATAAGGCATTCTTTCAAAACGAATGTTTTTCAAAAACACAGTACTAATTCAGACAATTGCCAAATTTTTCTTTTTTAATGCAATCTTCTTTGAATGACGAGAGAAGGGCTTCGTAAAGTGGACTTCCGTATCAAGACGCACAATATTCGAAAGCTGTACCGACGGCATGTGAGGGTGAAGGCAACAGAGCATGGGGCTGCTGCTGCCCACCCCACGAAGCCACTTGCAGGTTTGCCCGTCGCTGCTTTTGCAATCACTACCAGTGTAAACGACAGTGCAGTTTAAAAGGCAAGGTCCTCATATTAATACAGTTTTTATGCTATAGACGCCCTGGAGGGGTCTTCTGGACTCCTGTGAGTCCATGGGTCATGCTTTGAGAGCCACTAGAAAAGCAGTTCCCATAAACGTTCATTAAGTCTAAAATGAGTTCAAGACAACAGATCTGCAGTTCTGTATGTGTGGTAGCCGAGTTGATCACTTGGGGGTGGGGCTCTCGGCTGAAGATCAGGTGTTGTGTGTAGAAATGTCACCTCCCTCACATGGGAGATGATGCTATGCGTGTGGGAGGGTAGCATGTCAGCAGGCCTCAGGCAGATGACACTGTTAGGATCCAAGAAATCTCAGTGACCACCCTGACTTAACTGATTGTGAGCCAGAACCCTGTCCCCACAGTTGCCAGGAGCCCCTGGGAGAGAAGAGGGGCCTGGCCTGTGGCATTCCAGAGAGCCCCCGGCAACTGGACACATGGGTAGAGGCGGATGGCATCAGTGAAGTGTGCATTTCCAATGAGGGCATTATCAGGTCCGAGCTTACTGAAGGCCACCTCCTTGTCCCTGGGGGTAAGTTGAAGGGCCTTATTAGTCAGCATTCTCCTTTCCCCAGATACCTTTCAACACACACCCCTTCCTGCCATGCCATATGTATTGCAAACTTTCAGGCAAAGACCAAGTAGCTCCTCTTGGCCATTGTGACCCAAAACAGGGATCCAAGATCTGGAATAAACTCATACTTTGGCTCCAAGAACTCGTATTTATAGCCTCACTTTGTAATTTTGACTTTTGGTATAATCAGCTTTTGGTGATGCTGCATTTTTTAAGCTCTTGCTTTTGTTATTGTTCTCTTTTTTGATTGATTCTGACAAAGATTTTTTGTTGTTGCTATTTTGGAAATAAGAAGGAACAGCTAGAGCAGGAGGTGCACAAGATCTTTTTGTTTGTTTGTTTGTTTTGTCTTTTTGAGACAGGATTTTACTATGCAATTCTCAAGCTCATTTTGTAGCCCAGGCAGGACTCGAACTCACAGTCATCCCTCTTCAGCCTCCTGAGTGCTGGGATTACAGGTGCGCACCACCAAACCCAGGTACACAAGATCTTTTACATTGTGTACATAAAATACATAAGAAACACTGTTACCAGAAATTTCTATAACCTATATGATTTTATATGTAAGAAATTCTATTAAGCTATAATTAATTCCACTTCACAGATGGAGATATCTGCTCAGCATTAGGTGACTTGGCTCAATGACAATGGCACATACACTGAGACACTCCCAGAGAATGTACCTTTTCTCAGGCCTGTGTCTCTGGGGGATCACAGGACACAGCTCATATTTCATCTTCTATTGACCACTGTCTCCCACCACTCAAAATAATGCCATCCAATTTTTCATTCACATTATTTTTGCATCAGAGGTGTTAATTAGGAAAGTGACAGTGACAGTGAATACTGAAGAGTGTTTGTCAGTAACAAGAAAGCAAGCAAGTAAAGGTTTACCAGGAAAACTTTTCCATTTTGGTTTTTGTTTACAAAACTACAATTTTAATAGAAGCCTTGTTTTATTACTAAATATTCAGCATTGCTTAGCACAATGCTCTAGTGAATGCTTGGCAACAGAACTCTTTGCTTCTTCCAATTTGATTGTTGGGTCTATGCTTTGTTTTAGAGAAATTATTCTATCATTTAATACTTCTATCTTAAAACTGCTAATTTGAAGTAGTCTGTAACCCTAGGTGCCTTGTTTTCCTTGGCTTTGTCCCAAAGAGTCTGCATTGGCTTTTGATTTATGGTACAGTACTAAATATATGCTGATGGAATCATGGTACAGCCCAGTTCAATAAAAGGCTTCATTCAATAAAAGGTAGAAACAAAATTACGAAGCTTTTTGCCGTACAGAGAACACTTACACTGGGTAAAGTGTTTTGTTGGAGCTGATCCCTCCTCTCACTTTCTTTGGGTAGAACCCTCTATTTCTTGTTTAGAGTTTTTAGTTCTTTGTGTACACTTGAATTATTCATAACTAATTAATGCTTAACTACCTCACTGTGGTGATGGGGCCAAAATGTCTGCTGTGCGTCTAGAGATGTCACCATCTACTCCATTTGCCTGTTATCTTGCATCGAGCTCTCAGCAGACTGTCAACGGTTCCATGGAAAGCAGTAGTGAGGACAGACTAAGAATCTACTGCTTCTCCATCAAATCACCCCCAAAATACTAATCACTAATTTAAAAAAAAAATTATTTCAAATGACCTATGGTTATTTTTCATAGATTATGAATTTCTATTAGTTTGTTGAGTGTAATCCTACATCATTTCTAATGCTTTTTTATCTTTTTCTATCACTATTTTTGTATTCTTTACAAAAAATATTTTTTAAAAATGATCTATAGGTTATGTAATTCTTATTATATCTTAAATTTGTACAGGTCATTTCCACTAAGGAGTTTACTGAAGTGATCTTAACCAACACTTATTTATTTATTTATTTACTTACTTACTTACTTATTTATATATTGGATACAGGGTCTCACTATACAGTTCAGACTCATAGTGATCCTCCTGTCTCAGCCTCCCCAGGACTGCAACTACAAGTATGCATCACCATGTTCAGTTCTAAGACCAGCACAGCATGCAGTACCAGGGATTGAACTTAGGTCCTTATGCTTTCCAGGCAGGTACTTAGACCACTGATCTATCTCCCTAGCCCAACCAACACTTATTGAACACCCACAATATCCTTAACACTATGCCCAGTGATGGAGATATAAGATGAAGAAGGCCTTATGGACATCTAAAAGAGAATTATATCTATATAATTGAATATCCCTTATCCAAAGTGCATGAGACCACATTCCCCTTCTTAGGAGGCAGAAGCATGAAGATTGCAGTGAGTTCAAGGCCACCTAGGTTACATGGTGAATTCAAGGCCAGCCTGAACCTGAACTGTACAGCAAAACTCCAACTTAGAAGAAGAAATAGAGTGAGGTCACACAAGAGAAGGGATGGGCGTGAAGAATAAAAATTGGCCATGTCCATGCACCAAGTCCCATGAAGAATATGACCTCCACACTCTGCAAATGTGTACCAACAAACATAAAAATAAAACATTTAAGAATCCAGTGCTAGAACCAGGAAGGTAGCTCAGCAGTGTAAGTGCCTGCATTGTAAGCACAAGGTCCTGAGTTTGATCCCTGGTACCAGGAAGAAAAAAATACATATATAGTGTTAAACAAAAAGTGCTTGAGACCAGAAATGTTTAACATTTCAGTGATGTTCAGATTCTAGAACATTCATATAGACTTTGCTAGCTAAGCTTCCCAGATCTAACAATCTAACATGTTGTTTTAAAAAATTCAAACCAAAGTAATATGAAAAATACCTCAGAGAACTCATGGCAAATCTCAGTGAAAAAATTGTACTAGAGAGAGCTACAGTTTTCATTCCCTGTCTCTATGTCAGCTTCGTAACAACCACCCTCTGAGCAGGGTACACAGGATTCTTCTCATGCTGCCTCATGATAAGGACGCAAAGTCGAAAAGAAAAATCAGGCAAAAACATAAACTTCCTAAGAAGCATGTATCTGACCTATCTACACAATTGTTCTCTATTTCAAGAAAGGCAGTTGCCCCCACAAACAGGCTTTTCATCATCTCCACCATAACAATTGCTCTGAAGAGTACGGCCAATGCCAACTCCCAAGCAACCTTCCCCAGGACAGGGCTACCGGTCTTTCATATCTCTGAAGTTATGTAAGACCCAGTTCTTGAGCACCAGGGTCAAAGCCAGATCCTTATATTCACTGACCAAGACCCTCAAGGAGCCACAGAATCCCTGAAAATTAAAGGCAGAATGGATTTCACAGATCTTATTCTCACTGGCTGTCTGATTCATGCTATGAAACCTTCAAAATCCTGATTATCATTGTCCTATCTTCCTTTAAGACAGTGGTATGAGATGTAAGAAATCAGCCATCCCAGAAAGATTTCCTCTCCAATAGAAAGACTCATGAATATGTAATTCCTCCTTCACTTATGTGATCTTTTTAATGTCATCTTATCTATTCTTGATGCCTAGGGCTATGGCAGCCACCTGAAACCCAAGGAGAAATATCACCAGGGTGTTAAAATTGACAGCACATAAGGCTACAGACCTCATGTCCCTTATTATGTCATTGAATTGTGGAGCTGATCCCTAAACTAACCCTGAATTCAGATTTCTGCCTTGCGCATGACAAGTCCCTTTTTATGTATTTTGATTTGCATCCCAAAGCACCTGACTAGGGATCATCCAACATCCTTGTTTCACCTATAAAGAAACTAAGAATCCTAGTAATAAAGAAATTATTTCAACAAGCATAGAGATTACATGACAGAACCACAACTCAAATGCTGGTGTCCTGATTCTTGAGCTGAAGGATTTCCCACCAACACTTAAGAGAAAGTATCAGCTGCAATCACAAGGAAATAAGACGAGATAGGGGCCTGGTGGGCTCTGCAGAAAGACCACTGCAGACACTCAGGGAAAGGAGGACTTCTGCTGGCAAGTCCAGACCAGCAGGAAAAGATCCTACCAACTGTGAATGCTTCTTCGGCCTTGTTCTGGACTTCTCAGCCCCCACCTTATGTTCTCTGAAAGCCAGTTAAAATTAAGCACTGACATGTCACTGTCCTCGATACACAAAAATAACATTACTGTACATGACCAAAAGTGAACCAGATTCTCTACATTTTTTTTTCTAACTTCCTAAAATAGTTAGGACTCGCAGCCAAAGAGAGTGGAGCTTAAATTCCCATGGAAAAAAAAAAAAAAAAATCAGTCTATGGCATTTGCTCCAGTGTAGAAATAATTAAATACACACCAAACAGAATTCTCAGTGCTCTCTTACCCCATCAGCCTGTTTTCTGAAAATTGAAAAAATGTTTTCAATAATGTGGTACCATTTTGTAGTGAAGAATACACTAGACTTGGCATCAGAAAAACTGGATTCCAATTTATAGGGAACATTTTCCACTCTTTATAGTTGCACAGTATCTCTATTTTTTTTCTGTTTTGAGTAACCCAGTTTAAGACACAAAATCTATTTCTTCTTGGATAAGCTCAAAAAGCTAGATGCTTCATTTTGCAGCCTTTAAAAAATGAGAATTGGAGCTCTTGACCTAAATTCTACTGCAATGGATAATTGTATATGTGTTTTAGTCCAGGTTTAAAAGGGAAAAAAATTTAACACAAGACACATAAATTGTAAGATTATAATATTCACCCAAAGAGCCAAATGCAAATGAGAGTGGGAGATTTGTCCATACACGAGAGGCCCAAAGAATCCAGCTGAGGACCTGCGTCCCCTAGCAATATCCTAGATGAATCCAGCTGAAGAACCAGAGTCTGTGATAATGCCCCCTCTGGGTCCATCCAGAGGCCTGAAGCCCAGGACAGTGTCTCCTGCAAGTCTGTACCAAGGACCTGCACCGGGAGGGCCCCAGGTGAATGGTCAATACTAGAAAGTTTGTGCCACTGGCATGAAGGTTCTGGACCAGCACGTTGAGGTATCTGCACTAGAGCCAGGATGTGACATTTAAGGTAAGGGCTAGAGCTCAACCTAAATGAACCACAGCCATCCTTAGCTATTGTGAGGTCCCGAGCTCCTCTGATGATGAGAACAGCCATATCAGGAAGACCAGTTCAGCAGTTTCTCCAGAAGAACCAATAGCACCCCTTCTTCCCCTCCAGTTCTCTTTCTATGCTGTTGGTAACACTCTCAGATGGGCCTTCCACACCCAGCACCGCACTGATTCAGTTAGTGGGGTGTCACAAATCTGCCATTAGTTTTTAACCCCCTAAAATGCATCACTTTGACTGTGTCAGGGTACACAGACATTTAATTAAACATTATTCTGCATATAGGTGAGTCTATGGGTGTATCTCTGCATGAGATGAACATTCAAGTTAGTCAACTGACTAAAGCAGATTGCCCTCCTTGACGTGAAGGCTTCATCCAGTTCTCTCGAGCTTCCAGTAGAAGGAAAAGAAGAGAAAGAACTTTCTCTGTGGCTGAGTTTGCACCAGTGTACCCCTCTCCTCCTGCCCTCCAACTCAAACTGAAACATATGCCATTAGCTCTCCTGATTCTGAAGTTATGAAAGTCAGCCAAGATTATCATCAGTTTTCTTAAGTGTCCAATTTACCAAGGACAGGTCCTGACCCTTCTCAGTGTCTGTAACTGCCTCCTTATATATTTCTTCTCCCTAGGTCCTATGTCATTCTCTACAGCCCTGCAGAACCCTAATGCATCCAGCACTCCAAAGTACCATCCTCAATTTTTAAATCAAACTCCAGTGTAGCAAAGAAGGGTGCAGAAAAAGGAGTTGACAAAGAGGGAAGGGGAAAGAAACTGGTCCATATAATCCCTGTTGAAATTTGACCTGGAATTATAGAGTACAATCCTGGAGCTAAACAGAAAAGACAAAAGCACAGAGCTTTGGCTCTCTCTCTTAGTGCAGAGATGTTGTACATTACAGACTCACAAGTGAGTCTTTGATTCTTGGCCAGCTAGGAAGCTGCCTGAGGTGCAGAGCCTTCCCTGGCCTATACCCAGCACCTCCCAGTCATTGTCCAAGCACTTTATAGGTATTAACTGAAACAATTCTCATATATCTCTATGAGATGTGTCACCAGCATCATACCCACTTCACAGATGACCAAGGGAAGTTACTTGCCCAAGTTTAAGGCAGGGGCAGAGGAATAGAGTTCCCAGAGTTCTGTACTTTCGCAAAGGTCCGCTGCACGAATGATGTCTGCTCTGGAGGGGAATACTGGGCTGTTTTTAAAAATGGGAGTGTTTTGCTTTTAATTCTGAAGAATTTTTAATTCTGGTCCAATCAAACCTTAATCAGTGTGGGAACTCTAAGCAAATTTCAGGCTCCATGTTTGATAATAGCCAAAGAGGTTGAGTGGGCACTGACCTTCATATTTGACTTTGGAAGATGCTACAATGTCAAATACCTCTCTAATGATAAAGAACAAATGATTGATCCCTTGGTTGGAAAAATGATATCCTCCAGTCCTTTGATTTTTAAAGCTCATGCCACAGCAAGCTGGTGTAGATGGTGACTGAATGGCCCTCAGCAACAGCCCTGAGCTCCTTCCAGTCTTGCTTATGACATTGTACCATTGCCATCAGAGGGTGAAGGGATATGTGGAAAGCACACAACTCCCTCTCTACAGCTTAGCTTGAAATCTTCATTTTCCTAATGTGTTCCTTATGCTATAAAAAAGCTTTAGTCCCAAAGGGGAGAGGAGCCCAAAAGTTAGACTTATACACAAATTGAAAGGGTATCTCATGTTGCCAGAATCCTACTTCTCAGGGCCAGCTTAGGGGTAAATGCAGAGAAAGACAGACAGACAGACAGAGACAGAGAGACAGAGACAGACAGACAGACAGACAGACAGACAGACAGACAGACAGAGAGGAAAGAAAACACTCAGCAGCCTCTTACTGTCCTGATCAGCCTTCAACAAACAAAAACTGACACCTCTGAGTATGTGCCATGTCTAACTACTCTACAGGTATTGACAAATAATTCTCACAAATTCCTAAGATGTACATCACCACATGTGTATCCACTTCACAGTAACCCAGGAAAGTTTACTTGCCCAAGTTTAGATTAGAAATAGAGTCAGGGCCCTGAACTATTACCCAATACAAATGGCAACTAGGAGGCCTGCTGTTCTCGACATAGGTCACGTGGTACTCACTGCCAAAGAGGAACCAGGGCTAAGGCTCTGTGAGGGGGAAAGGAGCCAAGGACAGGGCAAACTTAAAGGCTTCAAAATAAAACATTTCTTTTATTGTTATTAATTTATGACTATTAAAACTATATTCTGGGCTGGGGTGATAGTTCAGCAGTCTAAGCACCTGCCTGGCAAACAGAAGGTCCTGAGTTCAATCTTCAGTAATGCATGCTGTGCTGCCCCAAACCCAGGCATGGTGGTGCATGCCTATAATCCCAGCACTGGTGAGGCTAAAGCAGGTGGATCACTAGGAGTCTGCATAGCAAGACCATGTATCAAAACAAAAACGTAAAACTTTATGCTTAGTGAGCAAAATGTGGGAAAGAGTAAACATGTGTGAAAAAGAAAATAAAAATCTCATCTAAGCCTTAATGTCACTTTAGTCTTTTCCCTCTCTGGTCTGAGGTCTCATTCATTCATTCACTCATTCATCCATACCAAACTTCAGTGTACACTTGCCACATGCTGTGCATGGCACTGTGGGACAAATACAATTGTGTAGGCCACATGAACTTGGCTTCGCTTCAGAAGAGAAAATGAAATGTCTCGTTACCTAAAGCTTGAGGCAAGCTGTGAGTAACCATTATGTATATGGAACATAAAAAGCATTTAGGGCAGCATAGCCATTCCATAGAATGCCGTAACAGGAGAGAGTTGTCACTGTACATTATCCTGAACCCATAGACTAGAACGCCAAACGTGACTGTCAGTATAGACTATGAACTGAGGATGACAGGACATGATAATGTAGGTTTGCTGACTGCAGCAAACACATCACAAAGGCACAGAACTCTGATAGTGAGGAAGGCCCTGCATAGATATGGGGTAGGGGCCGGGAGCATGCAAACTTCAGTATTTTCTGCTCCTTTCCTATGAAGTAAACCTGCACTAAAAGCAAACTCTACTTAAAACTAAAAATACATGTGCTTTTATTTAAAAAAAAGATAGAAATATTACAGATGTTTGTAATATTTGTAATAATAAAAACTTGAAATAGTAAATACTTGCAACAATAAATATTGTGGTCCATACGTGATCGTAGGAGACTCTGGATGCACTAATGCATTCAGTTCCACCCAGTCAAATGAGATGAGTCTGTCTTTAAATTCTCATGTTATAAATAAGACACTCAAGGTTCAGAGGAACTAAGTAATTTCTGAAAACCATGAGTGAATAAAGTAGAGCTTGGATTTAAACTGCGTGGTGAGGAGCAGACTCCACACTCCTAATCATCACATGCCCTGACCCTGTGGAGGTTGGAGCTGATGGACAGTGGGCTAATGCCAAGGCAGGCAAAGGGTTGGTGGGAACTGGGGAGAGTGGCCTGAAGGGCACAGCAGTATTGGATGGGTGAAGAATAAGCAACAGTGTTCCTGAAATAACCCGGAGCTGTGCTAATACCTCAGGGCTTCTTGGGAGCGCAGTGGTCTGTTTCTGGTTGTTGTGGCCTTTCAGAAGGAAAAGTAACAGTTATGCATGGTGCACACTCAATACTGTCAAGCACCACACACACCTTCCCTTTTGTGGGTCAAGTCCTAGATGTCCGTCGTATCTAGTTGGTTGCCTTGTGACACCTTGTGTCTTCTGTCCTCTCACAGCCTTACTCAGATCAACCACTCCCAACAGTAGCTTCCCTCAGCCTTCCTCCTCCCAGCAACCTCCACACCCTTCGTCCTGGCCCTTCCTCCCTAGCTGTGGTTCAGCCCTCCTGCTCTGAACAGAGAACAGGGGCAGCCTGAGCTGTCAGGAAATGGTAAGGTTAAATTAAATGTTGGCTAGACACATGACAATTCTCTCGGCAGTGAGTAACTCTTGCTTTTAAGCCTTATACATCGTCAGTGACCTTTTTATGGAACATTAGGCCAGGTAGGAGGCCCCACCTCAACTGGCTTAGCTTCCTCCCTGTCTCAACAGGAATTCAGAAAGATTCCTTTCTGACCGAAATTTCTGTGCAAGTGGGTGAACACTGGGCTACTTCGCAAGTTTGTATAAGGCTGTCCCAAACTACGCATCAGTACACCTTCAAAAATGGTCTGTGGTGGCTGCCGCCCATGGCTGCCCTCACGGTAGGCACAAGCCACCTCTAAATGGAGAGGCAGGTAGAGTGCATTGCTACTCATCCATGAATGTAGGCTGGCCTGGGAATGCTCTGAACAGTAAACTATGGCACACGAGATGTCACATCATGCCACTTCTAGATGCTGATCCTTACAAAAACTGGTAGAAAGCCACTCTACTGGCAAGAGCTCATATGGAACATAAGCTACCTCATCATCATATGAAGAAGCTGTGTAGAATGCCCAGTTCCCAGCATTATGGTTGCACCAGCTCCAGGCTCCCATACAAGATCCACTGGGCTCAACTCTTCCAACCCACAGAGCCATGAGAGGTGATAATAAATTACCTGGTTTATTTTATTTATTTATTTATTATCATTATTGTTGTTGTTATCTTTTTGAAATAGGGTTGCACTGCACAGTTCAGGCTGGCCTTGAACTCACTTTGTAGCCCAGGCTGCCCTCAAACTCACAGTGATCTTCCTAGCCTCCTGAGTGTTGGAATTACAGGCAGGTGCCATCACACCTGGCTTCTTAGATTACTGCCTTAAATCACAAAAATTTGTACTGGTTTATAGAGATCTCTTTTTTGGTCCTCATATTGGTCCAGAAAGTTTATATTTGCAATCCCATGGATAAGTTTTTGGAATCCCACCAAGTTAATTCCAATCTACCAGTTGGAGTACAACTCACAATGAAAATAAACCACTGAGGCATATTTATAGTTCTAGGGACCCAACAGATCCCAAGTTCAGCCATGGTGATGGCTATCCAGAACAGAGGTCTCGACCCAGGGCCAAACCCAGGTTTGATTCAGTTATGAAGGAGGAGTGGCTTAAGGATGAATGCCTGAGAATTGCAAGAAGCAGGTGAGCACTGTGAGCTGGGTTAGGTAAGAGGCCTACATTTACCTCTGTAATATGCAAAGAGGATATGCAGGAAAAAAGCAATTTGCATTATACTACTGAGACAGTATCTAATGTTTTGGGATCTGGTGCTTCAGCTCTGATGTGTAATCTTTCAAGTCCCAGGAAGTCACAGCCTCTATCTTGAGGATCGATCCCAGCCAATAGCATGGAGCATTGGCTCTTTGTCTTGTCTCAACCCAGCTCATATTAAAAAGCAGCAGGTATGGGTTATCAGAGATACATGAGTGACAGAGTGTCACCTTCAAAGACTACCTCAGCTAGACCAGTATGCATTGCTTAAAGCCAACTGAAGGATAAGGAAGAGGCCCAGCCAGCTCTGTACCCATCAATGCATGGATATAGGGTCAGGCACAATCAAACTGGAGATGACAGCTCTTCTTTCAAGTAGAGTCACTCAGGTGGTCCTCCACACTGGTTGATTATCTAGCAATAGCTCACTAAGTTATGATCATTCGCTTTAAACCAGCAACTTTAGGAATGTAAAAAATAACCTGAAAATGTGGAGTATAATTCATGACAAAGATATTTGATATATCATTGACAATTTATTTTTAAAAAGTAGACAAAAGGGCCAGCAAGAGAGCTCAGTGGACTAAGCACCTGCTTAGGCAAGCCCAGGGAGCTTGATTCAATCACCAGCACCATGTGCCATACTAGTTCCATGCCCAGGAACACCGAGCCGGCCTCTGAGACTGGGCCTGATGACACACAACTATAACTTCCAAAGCTCCCTGCTGGACATTGGTCTGGCCTTTCACAAGGGCCTTCTTGAGGTGGGAGCATCCTTCCTTGCTTGGGGTTTGGCTTACCCCAAAGAACTGGGGCTTCTGTTTTCTAAGGTACATTTTACATAGTCCATGGAAGACTTCTACCATGAGGACATTTGTACTCAAGGATTGCTTAGTTCTGAAAATCTCAAGCGTTCTAACTTTAGAAAGATCTAACTGATTTATTTAGTAGTAAAACCGCATTAAAATATAGCCCCCAAAATACAAAAGTTACATGTTTCGTTATACAGGTCTTGCTTTAACTTTCCTTAGCCACCCAGCAGAAAAGTTTAACCACGAGGCATAAAATGTAAAGTTAGATTAGTATGCAGAGCTGTAAAAGGCTTATTGTCAACAGCTTCTGACATTGCTAGTTCTGCCAATAACCCATTGCGATTATGGAATACTGGACTATATATCCAACTACTTTCTCTTAATTCAATGAGAAGAAATTTTTTGTATCAACAATGATTAGAAAAATTATCATGTCTACAACCTGCACTCTGTATAACTACTATGAGGACAATATACATTGTATCAATTATTGAGAATGTACTACTAATGTGGTTTTGACAATGTCACATTATTATTTCTTATTGAAAAAAATACACCAAATATATTTTTAAAATAATAAAATATATCCCCCAGGGCCAGCGATATAGCTCAGTGGACTAAGTACTAGCTTAGGTAAGTGCAGGGGCCAGGGTTCCATCCCTGGCACTGCATGCCACACGGGTCCTGCCCCCAGGCATGCTGAGCCAGTGATGGAGTCTGGCCATTATGGCACATTCTGTAATACCAGCAGTAGGGTGGCAGAAATCAGGAGGATCACTACACATCTGAGCTGCACAGTAAGACCCTGAGAGGGAAAAAAAGAAAAAGCCTAAAAAAAAATTAAAAATATACAGCGGCTGGGGAGATAGCTCCGAGGCACAAGTGCCTGCTGGGCAAGTGCAAGGTCGTGAGTTCGAACCCTGGTCCCACAAAAAAAAAAAATTAAAAATATAGCCCCCAACTAGTGTTTCTATACTTTGTTTCTGTCACTTAAAATGATGTGCCATTGTCAATTTTCCTGACAGATGGAATCGTTGTGTTTTACATTCTCATACAGAATGCAATTCTGAAAATGTGAATTTCTTTAACCTATTTGCACCCTTAGCTTCTCGTTTTCGTTATCTCCCCTCCCAACAGCTCACAGAGGCCTCATTTCACTGTAGAACTTTTCTACTGTTTTTCACTGATAAACCCACAGAAAGAGGCTTCCATTTGACATGAATTACCATTTCTCTCTCCCCATCTTTGACAGCGTACGTGGCCACAGGGAAAGTTTTAAATAGCTCAACCTCCAGCCTGTCTCTAGCCGCAATGAGGAGAGAGAATGATTATTCTGTTGGAACAACCTGAAACAGATTCCAGCCTCCACAGAATATCTCTGCAAAGTCAATCCCCAGAGTAACTCAAGCCTCAGAGCAGAATGTAAAAGCGGAGGCCGGGACATGGCTATCCAGCCTCTTTGCCTGGAAAAGGCCTGGGCTCCACTGGCCTGTCATTATTTGTAATTTGCCTTTTGATGCAACAGAGACCAAAGCAGAAATGATAAAGGGTCAGATCTGTTCCCAGGGGTCCTCAGCAATAGGGACCGGGTTTCACCTCCTTTTCCAGAAAGCAGACCACTCAGTAAAGATGAAGCACAAACTTTCTGGGCAACACAGGCCGATTCTCTTCTAAACTGGACCAAAGAAAAATATGCAACTTACATTAAGCAATGTTTCAAAAATTTTTACTATTTATGAAGCCAAAGCATTGACAGTTAGAAAAGTAACCACTGGCTGCGAGAGATAATTCACTGGCATAAATGCTTACCTGTCTGGCAAGTGGAAGGTCCCAAGTTCAATCCCCAGTATGATCAAAAAAAAAAAAGTAACCACTTAGGTACAACATGCTGATTTGAAAAGTAGAGAGCAATTAAGAATTCTGAAATTTTCATACAAATTATACAACTTCTTATTGACGCTTGAAAGTTACAGATAAAAATCATAGTTATTATAGTCATTGATAACAGATAATAAAGGGATAGGGAGATAGAACAGAACACTAAGCACCTGCCCGGCAAGCACAGGGACCTGGGCTTGACCCCTGGTACCACAGGATGTGCAGACCCCAAAACCCTGGCACTCTATGCCAGCGCAAAAGGTGGCACATGCATGTAATCCCAGCACTGGGGAGGCTGAGACTAGGAGGATCACTGAGTTGGAGCTATGTAGTAAGACCCTGCACCAAATACATAACTTTAAAAAAAAAAAAAAAAAAAAAAACTTTTAATTGAGTTTCTTTTTCCTATAACAAGTGTTACTTGTGTAAGAATAGCATCATGTTAATTTTTGCCTGTATTTATTATTTTGCTGAAAATTTTAACATATCATTCTAAAATTAAATATTATTATTCACTCCATTTTTCCAAAATTGGGATAGAGGACAACGCAGATGGTATTCTATAGGCATCCAAACAGATTTTTCCCATTAACATTTTTTATTTTACTGCCCATCCATGACCAGTACATTTTAGTTTTGTCAACAGATATTTCATGTTCTATTTAGGGGAAAAAGTGATGAAGTGCAAACAGCAAAACGAAGTAGCTCAAGATTCTTTCAAATGGAAAATTCTCTGTATACCAACGAGTTTGTCTATGGTTCTGTTCTATGAGGAGGTATAGTTTAAAAATAAATTATCTCAGGAATTCTGCTGTCAGCTCTAAGTCTAGCACACTGTTCCTCCTAGCTATGAATACTTTTTGTTTCTCTGATCCTCACAAAGAATCATTATGTATTTCTCGCACTGTCTGGCCCTCAAGACCCTTGGCTGAAGAACCGGCGTCCAGAGCTGCACTCTCCGTCCATCCGCAAGCAGGGTAACCTCAGCCGCGGAATGCATAAGGACAAATAAGGCAATGTGTGGACAGTGAGCGGCCGAACCCTCTCTGCTGCAGAAGAACACCCCAATTGTCCTTCCTAAGCAAAAGTTGCCACCGTTCCCCATACACAATCACTTGTCCATTGACGGCTATAAATAGATGTCAATACCCAACCAGTGGTCTGAGAGGGAGTTTGTTAACTGTTGACCAGAGCCACAGTAGGGAAGGGAAATGAGAGATTTCCTCATGGCGGGAGAATGGCGTGTCCACAGGCTGCAGTAAATAAGGTTGCACACACAACTCCCACTTGAACATGTCAGCATGCTTGGATTTGGGAGAAGATTATGAGGCTCACATGTTGGGCTTCATATGGCAGGCTTTTGCAAAGAATGCTGTATTATTCTCCTCTCCTGGATGCCCAGCGACTCAACATTATAAGATAGGTGGCAGTTGCCAGCAGATATCTCTAAAGTGATGGTCACAAGAGATGTTTCAGATGATACAGAGCAAGATATACTAGGCTGGCTGTGATAAGAACTAACTCTTGCCCCACCCTTCCCCATGTCCTGTTCAGCTGTCCTTTGTCTTTCCCCAGATGACCCTCATTCTTTCTCTTTTCTTTCACAATCTCTCAAATGGATAGCCACTCTCTATAAGAGTGTTGTGAGTAGCTTATTTTAACCAGGTCTAGTCTCTAGGGCAAGATGCTGTCTCAAAGCTGTCACCAGCTGTGACAGAGAGCCAGGTCAGAGCAGCCAGCCATGGGCATGTGACACCCTGCACTGCGGCACGTTGCACCCAGGACCACTCCGAGTTCTGACCAGCCACCCGGAGACAACGTGGCCTGTGGCTGAGGCTCAGGGGGTGTGGGTGTCGTTGCGAAATGGTAAAACCAAGCAAGGACTCAGCACAATACCTTAGAGAAACAAATATGGAATAAGGGCAAAGGACACAAAGGAAGACCCAGCAGTTCAGGAAAGACTTGGAATATTTCTTCACCCACTAGAATAAATAATGATAAAGAAGAAACAAAAAAGTTATCTTTTAATAGAAAACAATATATATTGAACATTTTTAAACAGATCTGTTCCAAAACATCAGTAGGGAAGATGCTTTGAGAGACTGAGTTTTTCAAATGTTTGCAATTTCCATCCTTAAAAAATGTAAAAGCTCTTACACTTTTTTAATTCATGGAAACAATAAAAGCCTATCATAACTGCTCTAGTATCCAGCATTAGCATCCATCCTGTGATCTAAATAGAGGGGGCTGGGGAGACAGCTCAGTGGAATAAGTGCTTGCCTGGCAAGTGCAAGGTCCTGAGTTCAATCCCTGATACCACCCCCCAAAAAATGTAAAAAGAAGCAGGTGAGAAATCTGCTACAAAGAGATGGGTGTCTGTGTTTTGCCTGGGTAACACCCTACTCCTGTTCTACAGAATAGCACAAGGTGTAAGGAGCACAGCACAGGGTGAAGTGAGCTATAAGCAAAACATCGTGCTCCTAGCACCGGATGGTAGAGCTCATTACAAATCCCAATAATTCCTTTTAAAACCACTCATTGCTTTCTTTTCTTTTCCTTCCAGGATGGCTTTGCACTGAAGTGTAATAAGCATATAGAACTTCCCCTAAGTATGCAGCTGGCTGGATTTGTACAGCAAACTTCTCTGTCAGGGTGAAGAGTCCAAAACATTTCCACCACCTCAAGAGCTTCCCTTTTTCTTCCTTTCCATTACTACAGCCACAGTTCACACCATCATCCCTACAATGTTAACTTTGTTCTTCTTAACTATACATTAATTGTGGTAACTCACATAAAATTTACTCCACCCCCTTCTGTTCTAGGGGCTAGGGGTTCAACCCGGGGCTTTCATGGACATCCCAGTTTCTTTTTAAATTTTGAGACAGGGTTCTGCTAAATCTCTAAGTTACCCAAGATGAACCTGAAGTTGCGATCTTCTGCTCAGCCTGTCAAGGGCTTGGATTGCAGCGGTGTACCACTGTCTCTGCTGGATCTTACCACTAGAAATGTACAGTTCAGCAGTTTTCACCCCATCACCACCATCCATGCACCTCACCACGTTCATCTTGCAAAAACAAAACTCCCTATCATTAAACAACACTTCTCACTTCCTTCCCCCAGCCTGAGGTAACCACCATGCTCTTTGCATCTCCATGCATGTGACTATTCTAGATGCCTCATAAATAGCATCAAAATGTGTGTCCTAATTGTATATTTTTTTTCCCTCCACAAAAGTAGAGTTGTGAGAGTGTATTCTTTTCCCGGGCTGGCTTCTTTCCCTCAACATATCTATGGGATTCATCACTTCTGTACTTTATCTATTCTCATCATGACACGGCACTCTTTTGCATGACCATGTCTACTGGTGAAGATATCTAGCTAGTTTTCAATCTGGAGTTTGTACACAGTGCCGCCAAATCTTTTGGAAAAAAATTAATGAGTGGGTGTGCAATTGCTAGGTTACAGAGGATGCGAGGCCTTAGCTTTAGTAGACATCATTACCTTTTAGTTCAGTCCCTATAGACCAGTGAAGGCTGGAGTCATGTGACTTATACAAGCTCTTTCATAAAGAAAAGTAATGGAAATTTCGAGCACACATACCAGGAGCTCTGCAGTCCTCTTTCCAGGATTTATCGATGCTCACCGATTCTTCGCACCTCAAACTCCAGACTGTGCTCCATTAAGCTTGTGGCACTTACTTGAACACCATTTTCCTACTCTTTTTGCTCTGGGTCATTCTGGGTCCCACTTCACTCATCTTGTGTCCCTTTTCCACGTGGCTTCTTAACTAATTCTCATGCAGATCTTGGCTCCTCTGAGAAGTGGCCCAAAAGCTCCAAAGCACCCCCTCAGAATGCATGTCACACTAGGAGGAACAGATTCCCCCAGCTGGAATACAGGCCTGAGGGTAAGGTTCTGGTGCTCTGTTTTTGGGGTCCCCTTCACTAGACCTCTAGCACAAGCCCAGCAGCATGGGGGCAGTCATTATCTAGCTCCATGGCTGTGTTAAGAAAATCCCCAAGGAGCTACTTCAAAACAGAGAAGCCAGTGCTGTTATAGGAGCTGGGTGCCTGTGGAAAAAGAAGAGGAGAAGGTTCTGGAGGCTGCTGTCACACAGTCCAGCAGAGAAAGCTCCCACCAAGTGTCTTAGTGCTCCTAAGCTTTGCAAGACAGACAGAGACTTAACAAACTCACCAGTGCGCACCCACCCCACCACACAAGCCAGCCTGGCTCTCACAGCGGTCTCCAGCAAGCCTCTTCTACACCCACCCTCCCACCCCCACCCTGGTGGAATTCCGGGAATGACAGGCCTAAGGCAACTGACTGCCCTAGTCACCATGGCTGAGGGCAGCCCTCTGGCTCTGGCCTGTCTTCTAACACATTCTGGTTGCCCAACCGTAGGCTCCCTACTTAGAACACCCTTGCACACAGAAGAGTAGGACATCCTGCTACCAGATCTACAGAGGCAAAACTAGAAAATAGATTCTCTTTCTGCCAGGCCAGGGGATTACTGCTTCCTCTAACTGACTACCTCTACCTCACAGGGTCCCAAATATCTGTGATGACTCACATTCCACATCACTAATAGCCCCACTGGATGCTACCAGGCAGCTCCTGGACCATTCTCTCCCTGGCAGCAAGCGAACTTCCAGCTCCTTACTTACCTTTCCATGTGAAGGTAAAGCTGCATTGTCTGGCAGAGAACACCTGATTCACATAGAAGGGCAGTCAATGGCCCCATACTGCTGAAGTGGATGAACCAAAGACTGAGAGCCAGAAGTTCAGGGATTGGCCAAGAGCTGCCGCTCCTGCTGCGCCCACTCTCCCTTGGGCCCCCTTCAGATGCTGGGCTTCTTTATCTGTCTTTACCCATCTTGCAGTGTGAGTCCTACCCTAACTCCTACAGGCCAGGACCTTTCAGGAATTCAATAAAAACTGAAGTCAAGGGGGACAGCCTGCCACTCCGAGGATGACTTTAGTACCTACCCGTTCTGATGGAGAGGGGCTCAACAAGTGCCAACAGGCAGTATATCTCAGACTAAACCTCAAAAACACAAGCGCATAAGTAGTAGACCGATGCATTTACGCTGAAGATGTACACTGACCACACGCTGGTCCAGATGCAGACATCAAGAACCAGCACGTACAAGTCACGGACAAGTCTCTAACACTTTAACACAACTTGCGTTCTCTGGAGCACTGGCTCTTAGGCTTGGGCCTGCATCAGCATCACCTGGTGTTTGTCCAAACAGACTCCTGAACCCCGTTTCCAGAGTTTCTCATCATAGAATGGGATCTGAGAAATTACCTCTCCAGCAAGTTCCTCTAGAGCAGGCCGAGGCTCTGAGCAGACCACGCTCTGAGACCTATGGATTCAACTTATTTATCCCATGCCTGGTATGCGAAGGGACTCACAAGTGTATGTCAATTCATGAATAATAAGTAAGCTAAGTCATGTGTTGGCAGCTCTGAAATTCTTTCTAAAACATCCTTCTCATTAAAAGAATAAAATTTACTCAATCAGAAGATACCTGCAAACCCACATAAGGAAGGTAGCATTTTGGATTTATGCTCTCAATATTCTTTTGTTTTGTTGAAGGAGAGGGGAAACATAGACCTTCAACAATTAAAAAATAAGAAAGATATATAACACCAAAGCAATCATCTTCACAGGGGGCAGGGGTTGATTCCCTGACCTGCTGTACCGGCCCCACCCCTGGGACACACTCAGATGGCAATTGAGTCTGGGCGTGGTGGTCCCTGCCTGTAATCCCAGATCTTGGGAGGCTGTACACAGGTGGATCACTATGAGTCTGATCCCTGAACACCCTGTAGACCAGTAGTTCTCAACCTGTGAGTCTTGGTGCCAGCGGGAGTCAAACGACTGAAACACAGGGGTTGCCTAAAGCCATCAGAAAATACATAATGCATATCAGGTGTTTACATTCTGAATCATAACTGTAGAAAAACTACAGTTTTGAAGTAGCCACCAAAATTATTGTTTGGTTTGGGGTCACTGCAAATGAGGAACTGTATTGTGGGGTCATGGCATTAGAAAAGTTGAGAGCCACTGCTGTAGACCCTTCCCTAAAATAAAAAAAAAAAAAATCCCCTTCATACTTCATGACACTTACAATTGATGAAATGAACATTATATATATATATATATATGTATATATACAAACATATATATAATTAATTTCATATAATATAGAAATTATCTATCAGGCACTTGAAGTAAGGTATATTTCATTAATACAGTATCCAACATTTCACAGAATTTGTACTTCTTAAAAGGCCAAACCCTATGAGGCATACACAACCAAAAGAACAGAAATCTGAGGTTTCTTTATTCTCATTTTAAAAATTTTAGCAAGTGTGAATTCCAAAATTGTACAATTATCATGAGTAATCATATTCTGTGGATTGCATTTTTACATACACTACACCAGCATTAGCTAATGAACTTCCAAAGCTGTTAATTTGTATATCCCCAAGGTTCCAGCTAATTTCCACCACCTCCTCTGTTATTTTCCTAGTCAGTGAGAAGTTTATGAGAACTCTCTTTTGAGTTTATATTCTCTGCTCTTCAGTGAGCAGGTTTGTAGAGAGCTCCAAGTGAATATGGAGTGAGCTTATAGAATTTCTACCAGACATGAATCAATGCTGAGGCAGACTAGTTGAACTTTAAAAAGTGACCTCCTATACTTGAAACTGGAAAAACTTCAAGATGCTTCTTCCATTGGAACTTACACTGTAATAAAATGCATGTGACTTTCACAGTAATTACTTCTGCATACAGCTAGGAGATAAAAAAAAAAAATCTCTGAATCAAAACAGTGACTATTCTCTAATAAGTCACATTACCTGCTTAATGTAATGTGATAGTTTTAACCTAAATACCATATAATCTTGGAGTTTTCTACTGCTTTCTATTTTTGCCAATGAAAAATAGGTTTATAAAAGTTGAATACTGGACTGTCTTTGTTAAAACTATAGTTGGCTATTTGTATTTAGCCTGATTGATGCTCTTTGAAGTTCTCCATCAGCAATCAGATAAAATTCCTATTGCCTGATACCATTGCCTACCAAACTGATCTCTCTCTGAGAGTCGTAGCAGTCTTGTCTTTACTTTTTTTCCTTCAGAATCACATCATCAGTTTGTATAAATCACTACTTTACTCCATCACTATTGGACTACTTAACAAAGTTAGCAGTTTTCAGAAATACTACTTGTTTTAATGGGCAGAAAGGGGAGCAGGACTTAGATAGTTAAAATGTGAATAAGTGGGCCTTCACAGCAACGTTGGTATCACCTCAGAGCATGTTAGAAATGTACAGTCTCACCATTCTCAGGCTTCAGCATGCACTGTAGCCCACTGAGGCTTTTGCAGTTCTGAATCAGTAGGCCTGGGAAGGGACTGAAGAGTCTGCGCTTCAGGAGCTTCAGAGGTGATGTCTACTCAGCTGATCCTCAGGCCACTGTGAGGAGCAAGGCCCAAGGAAAGAGCCCTGTGATTCTCTAACTACGAGGTCTTCCACCAAAAAGAGTCACTGGGAAAAGCCAGTGGTTGACAAAGATTTAGCATATCATTAGTATATTATTTGTACTATTAGCATGTTAGTAGCTTAGCATATTATTTGTGACCAGCCCTTCCTTTTTCAATTGAGTTATTTGACTTCAGATAGACCGTAATATTTCTCTGCTTATTATCTCTAATAAATGAGGATAGTTCCTCAGTTGATTTGCTCATAATGTTTACATTTTACATTATCTATGTTAATATTATACTCATTTTATACATTCTATGTTAATACTCTTAGGGCCAGCCAATAGTCATTTGAAACACTTATTCAACAGACAGATTCAAAGATATACAGATATAATTGAAAAAAGCAGTTACCTGTTAAAAGTATTTTAAATATTTGTATGATTTAATATTAAACATTTACCAAAACCAAATTTTAGTACAGAAATACCTTTTAGGGTTTTTTTTTTTGTTTTTTTTTTTTTTTTTTTTTTTTTTTTTTTTTTTTTTTTTTTTTTTTTTTTTGGTATTTTAGGGAAGGGTCTACAGGGTGCTCAGGGTCTCACTACTAGATCAGACTCATAGTGATCCACCTGTTTACAGCCTCCCAAGAGCTGGGATTTCAGGTGTGTGTCACCACGCCCAGTCTCAATTGCCATCTCAGTGCACCCCAAGAGCAAACCCAGGCCCCTGCACTTGTTTTCAGGCACTTTAATCCACTGAGCTATTTGGCCAGCCAACCAAATTTTAAAAATCCTGCTGGACTTCTATTCTAACTTGTTAGCACAATCCATGGGAAATTACCTGATTTCTTCGTAAGACTCATCATCTATAAAATAAGATTAAAATATCAAACTCCCATGCAAGGAACTCAAAAGGTGCTAACAAACTTTATTGGTTCCTTTGCACAAATACTTCTCAAAATGTGGTCCTGGGATAAGCACTATCAGCATCCTCTGGGAACTTGCTAGAAAAATTTTCAGGTCTCACTCTACCTACTAAAAACCCAGGGCAAGGCGCAGACATCATTTTTTTAGCAATGTATGTTTTTCACAAGCCCTCAGGCTCTTCTGCTACATGGTAAAGCCACTACTTTCTCTGTAAAGTGTCATCATGATAATTCTCAATGAGATTTCTCTACAATATAAAGGACTTTTCTGTTCAGTTGCATTAGTTCCTTAAGACTGTCGGGTACAAAGAATTTTTCAACAGGTCAACTGACTCCCAAAACAGAAAGGACTGAGACACTGGAGAATCTCCTACTACAGTGTAGAGAAATGTTTAATAAAAAGTCGGTTTGAGCGGATAATAGAAAGTTTCAAATAAATAAATAAAATTAAATTTAAAAAGGAAAGTTTTGAGATGCAAGAAATGACATGGGAAACCACAGACCAAACAGTCCACAAGGATGGACAGTAGATCCTGGCAGCTGGGGTTAATTCTCCCATAGAGATGAGATGACCCTGAAATAGAAATGAGATAGAGAACCACACGTGAGCCTCCCTCTTAAGTTTAGGGTACCTTGGAAAAAGAGGAATTAGACAATTGTCCTCTGCTCAAGGAAGCTTGTCTGAATAGATTTAAAAAAGGAGGGATCACAAGGGAGATTTCAGTCCTCAGCTAGCTAGGCCCTGTCTGAATGGGGAATCTAACTTAACACACTACAGGATGTAGAGATCCCAATGGGAAATCCTGAGACACCATGGGACCAGCAGGACACCTCCTGCTGCGCTGTGCCCTAACCCTAGATGTCTCAGACTGCCCTCAGAAGACAGAAAAACTAAAGGAAGTGTCCAAAGAACATTTGCAAACGAAGATTTTGCCATGCTACACACTCTGACCAAGGGAACTGCCATAGACTAGACCTTAGTCCAAAGGAAATTGAATCTCGGAAGAATTTTTTCTACATCTGAACAATGAAAATCAGGTCACAAGTTAACCTGTCCCAAAAAGAACCATGAGATGAGGTAGACATTTTTCCAAAGATAAGCGAATGGCCAATAGGCATGTGAAAAGATGCCTGGCATCACTGGTCACTGGAGAGACACAGATCAAAGTCAAAAGCAAATCCTACTCTGTGCCCCTTCACACTGTAATCATCACAAGGGCTGACAGTAATAAATCCCAGGCCTTTATTGGGCCCCTCACACATGGCCTGTAAGGGTACTGTTATGGTTTATGTCTAGTTGTCCCCCCAAAGTCTCATGTAGTCATTGGGCGAGGACTTCTATAGATTGAGATTGATCTATGATCCCTGGGATTATGGATTTTAGTACTGATGGGATTACTGGTCTGAGTAGGGCTGGGACTATGGGTGTGGTCTAGGGCAAATATCCTAAGGCAGAGAGCCTGACAGGAATATAAAGAGAAACAGAGAGACAGACTCGTGCTGTTGCTCTGCTGCCCTGATTGATTGGCTGCCTCTGCCACCATTTTCTTGCTGTTCCGCCACCATGAACTGGATGCTCTCTGCCCTGTTCCACTCAGCCTTGGGCCAGCCAAATATGGACTGAAACCTCCAGTAACTGTGAGCTAAATAAACCTTTCCTTCCTTCATTTTGAGTGTCAGGTATTTGTCCCAGCAACAATAGAAGAGTAAGTAAGACAGGTACAAATAATGCCGGTGCTTTGGAGGAGGATTTTTTTTTTTTTTTTACTGCCTTAAGGGCAGGTGTCGTGCAGCTTATGGAGCTTGGGATCAAACCTCGGTCCCATGTGCCTGACTGTGTTTGTCCAAGTGGTGCTTTAAACAACTGAGCAAACTGGCAAGCACCCCATGGTAGCTACTTCTGAAGACATTTTGGCAATCCCTCAAAATGTGAAACTGTGTGACCCAACAAATCGCCTCCCAAATGGAAGTCTGTGAGAGATGAATGGAAAAAGCAAAACATAGTATGTTAACCCATATGAGGAAATATTACTCAGCCATGAAAAAGGAACACTGTACTGATTCAGGCTATGACATGGATAAACCCTGAAAACATGCAATGTGAAAGAAGTCAATCACAAAGCGACATATTATATAATAACACTGACCTGAAGTGTCCAGAATAGATAAATTTGCACAAGAAACAAAGCAGACTACTAGACAAAGAGAAAATGGAAACTGACTCCTAATATGTACAGTACTTATATTGGAGGGATGAAACTATCTTAAAATTGGTGGTTGTGGCTGTGTGATTCTGTGAATATGTTTTGAAAGCAATAAATTTTATATTTTAAATGGTGAGTTTGGTCTAGGGTGTAGCTCAGCAGCAGAGTACATGATGGGAAGCCTTGAATCCAATCCCCAGCATCGCACACACAAGTGTGCACAGAGGAGGAAGTTTATGGTATGTTAAGAATTACATAGCAAAAAAAAAATGTGTGCTGTGCGTACAGTGATTCTACCCGAGAAATGTCAATGTTATGGGCTACAAAAATGAGGATAAAAGAAGGAAATCGAGAGCAGGTAGAAGGGAACAGAAAGCAGGGAAAGTGGGTGGAAACAAAAGGAATTGAGGTGCCCTATGCCTATCCTCTACCAGGGCCCTCCAAGGCTTGTAAGCCCAATGTACTGCAAAGGTTTACTAATAAGAAGAAATGAATGTGGGCTAGGTCGAATGTTTTTATAACTTATAAAATAACAGAATAAAAACACTAGAGGATGCAAATAAGCAGAGTTTAGAGGGAAATACATGAGTAAAAAAATGAAACTTAAGGAACTAGCTTTCAGTTCAAGAAATTAAGAAGAAAGAACAATGATAAACCAACAAAAGTTGAAGGAAGAAAACAATTTAGGAAGAAAAAAAAATTGACAAAAGAAAATGACCAAAGTAACCAGCTCTGGGTCTTTCAAAGTTCTTCACAAAAATAATTGGCATATATATATATATATATATATATATATATATATATATATATATATATATATGTCAGCTCAGCCTACCCTAGGGGTGGGGCTGGCAGAGCATGTGGTGCCAGGGATCAAGCCACAGTCCCTGTGGTTGCCTAAGCTTGCCTAAGTAGGTGCTTTAGACCACTGAACCATCTTGCTGCAAAAGAAATTAAAATCACCAAGGCTCTATTACTGACTTTAAAAAACTCCTAGGCAGCAACACTAGGGGTGAGAAAAAGCACTTCTGTTACCAATGTAGCAGAGATGCTAAGAGAATTGTAGCACAGCACCTATTTTAAGATCATACACTTAAAGTACTAGAAAAATGATAATTTTTCTGGGAAAAAAGTGACTGACCTGCATGGAGGATATTATAAACTTTTATTCAGGAAAAAAATGACAGATGGTTTAAAGCAATCTCTTTGTATTTTCCTTTAGTAATTTTCCTTCTAGTAACCATATAAGTCTTCCTTCCTACTCCTGAGGTGAGGTGATGGGAATTTGGTTGGTTTTTGCTCTTCCACAGCCATGATAGGATGTAGATATGAACTTCAAGGGACTCATTTTCTTCCCAGGGTGAAGATAACATATTTAGTTATTTCAGGCATTGGAAATACATCCTCCTTCTCATCTCTTTTAGCTCTAGCAGGCAGTAAGTAGCAAAGTAGGTGTCTTGTCTATTGTGCAAGACCAAACTTTATCTCTATTTCAAGGTCTTCTAATCCAAACAGAGAACAGATTAACATCAACAGACCACATTTTCATACTGCTAGTCATTTTTAATCAATAATAAAAATGACATTTTCTTTATCATTTATCTATCTCCTACTGAGTAATTTGGATGTTAAAAGCAGCAGTTAAGCAATGTTCTCCTAAAACCCGAACACTATATAATAAATACTCTTGAGTGCCTAGTGTACCTATGTGCTATTTTAAGTATGCTTTGTTAATTAATATTCTTAAGTCTTGAAAAGCCCTGGGATAAGTATTATTACACACCAGAAGAGTAAACAAAGGGACCTACTACTTCATGGTCTGAAAAACTAACTAAATAAATAAATAGGTAAATTAGCTCTACATTAATCTCTCAACTCAAAATCCCAACAGGAACTTTTTCTGAACCTGATGGGGGGTCCTAAAACACAAACAGAAGAGGAGAAATAAAAAGAGACTGCAAGATGTTAAGAAAGAATAAAGAGGATGCTTCAGGGCAACCTGCTTGGGTCCCACTTCTGTCCTTCTCTTGGACAGGAGCACTCTTTCCCCCAATAAATATATTCTGCTCTTAAATATAAGAAGGTACTCTATCGTGCTAGCTATGAAGCTTAATCCGATAAAGCAGCATGATAGGTAGAGATGAACAAGTCACACCAAGACCTGTGAAAACATACTGCATACACAGAGGAACCCCCTGAAACTGAGAAAGAAGAGGTGCCCTATGCTAATTAGCTAGCCTAGGAAAGAGTAAACCAGGCCTTGTTAAAGAACAGTCCATTAGGCCTCATTTCATTGTTTGATAGGTTTAAATGATTGTGACCAGAGATATATATTAAGGCAGGGCAAATAAAGCTTGAAATGTTTGATTGCACTACAATGAAATGTCCAGACAGGAAGACACATGCACAATTTAAAATAAAAGCATGTATTAAGAGAAGACACAATGGTAAGTTTTAGGGTCCAGTACCCCTAATAAATACCTTAGAATCCTACAGCTTGGAGACACCTATTCATGTTTTCAAATCAACAAAGAGTGAAAATAAGTAATTAAGGTATGAATGGTCAGTAAGTATGTGAAGAGTAACACTTGATATAGCTCACCAATATCAGGGAAATGTAAGCGAAAACAACAGAACAATATAAAACAATACTTCATACTTAATGAACAACATAAAACACTACTTCATATAATATACAGGTATATATATATATATATATATATGTGTGTGTATATATATATATATATATATATATATATACATATATCCAATAACTTAAAAAGAATTCCCTAAGAAAGTCTAATAATATAAGAATTGAATGTATGCTAAAGCAGGAATCCTCAGTGTAAATTGCAAAATACAGCAATATCTAGTAAAACTGAACATATATATCCCCTAAAAATTATCAATTCAACCTCTAGGGTCCTTTTCTTAAATTGTCATATACAAGGAATACAACGATATCCTCAACAGCATCCTTGTGTTGGGGAAAAAATAGAATAACTGAACGTTCATTGTGAAGTTTATTTACACAGTGAAACACTGCATCTGACCCCATGAGATAATTCCACTAGTATCAACAGGATTAAATCTCAAAATCATTGTTTCAAGGGAGATTTCTACAAGCCACAAAACAGCATGACATTTTGTTTATGGGTACAGATAGTAACCACTAAAAATTTTGTCAAGAGGAATATACGTCAAGGCCTATGAGAGATAACTCAGCGGACTAAGCACCTGCTTAAGCAAGCTCAGGGACCAGGGTTCAAATGCCAATATCACATGCTGCACCAGCCCCGCCCCCAGGGTGCGCTGAGTTGGTGACCAAGTCCAGACAAAGTAGTACACACGTATAATCCCAGTTTAGGAGGCTGTAAGCAGGAGGTTCACTATGTGTCCAAGCTGCGTAGTGAGACACTATACCAAATATACAAATTAAAATAAATAAAATTTACAAAAGAAAGGAAAGCTTTCTCAATTGTCAGTATGATACAAAATGTCTAAAAAATAACAAAAAAGAAGACACTATTAAACAAAAAATGGCCATGAACAAGATCTTTTCAGTTGATTATCAAGTAGGGTAAACATAAAAAAATTCTATATCTTGTCCAGTATAGAAATAAACTTGCTTAAAAGATATAAAAATCAAAAGAAGACCTTAACTTCTCCCCATGAAGGCAGATACAATTATCCAGTTCTTGAGGTATTTTGGTTTTTTTTTGTTGTTTGTTTGTTTTGTTTTGTTTTGTTTTTTGTCTTTTTGAGACAGGGTCTCACTATGCAGTTCAAGCTGGCCTTGAGCTCACTTTTGTAGCCTAGGCTGGTCTGGAACTCGCACTGATCCTCCTGCCTCAGCCTCCCGAGTGCTGGGATTACAGGCGTGCACCACCTTGAGACAGAGTCTCACTATGTAGTTCAGGCTGATTCAAATTCACAGCGATCCTCCTGTCTCAGCCTCCTGAGTGCTGGATGGCAGACATATGCCTTAATGCCTGGCCTGTTAGTGGGCTTTTTCTTTTTTAAGAAGATCTGGGTGACTTAGATATTTGAAAGAATAACCAGCTTTCGGGTGCACTGTTAGTAGACTATTCAATGTCCCTCTTGATATTGTTTTTAATTCTTTTAGTTTTTATTCTTATCTCTCTGTCTCAGCCCCTTACACCCTTTCCTGCCATGTTTAACATATACGGGGATGTTCCCATATGTTCTTAAAAAATGAATTATTATTTTGTCTGTGTACTTTTTAGCAGCTTCAGAAAATTACAATGAGTATATCCTACAATTGATCTATGCAACTGAATAGTTTTAGCATATTCACGGAGTTGTATGACCATCACAATCAAAAATTTTACTATATTTACATCACCCCAAAAAGAAATCTGTTATCCAGAAGGGGTCACTTCCCGTTTCTTTTTTGGCTCAATCTCTAGGATCCTCTAATCTATTTTCTGGGTCTATAGATTTACATATTTTGAGTGTCTCATAAAAATAAATCATAAAATATTTTCCATCTGTGTCTGGCTTCCTTCAGTTAGCCTATTTTCTGAGATCCTCCATATTTATGTACAAATCAGGATTTCCTTCATTTTTGTGGGTGAAAGGTATGTCTTTGCATGGATTTACCATAGTTGGGTTTACTCCTCATTGGTTGGCTGCATGTGAGTTGTTTCCACCTTTAGACTATTTTGAGTAAGGCTGCTATGCACATCGTAAAACAAGTTTTACGCGGAGATGGGCTATCGATTCTCTTGGAGATATGCCTGGGAATAGACTTGTTGAGCCTTTACATATTTTGAAGAACTTCCAAGCTGTTTCTCAAAGTGGCTGCATGGTTTACATTTTCCAACAGCCACCTCTCCACAATTTGGCCAACATTTGTTATTACCAGTCTTTTTATATTAAAACCATTATAGTGGAGACGAAGTTAGTGCATGCGTGTGTGCCTGAGTGTATGTATTTCTGTTTGTGTGCACATGTGTCTGTGTGGCACTGGAGACTGAAGGCAAGGCCTTCACACTGAGCTACATCCCCAGCCCTTCCTTTTTTTTTTTTTTTCAGACAGGGTCTCACTACATTTTTTAAGTCACTCAGGTTGGGCTCACACCTGGAATCCTCTGTCTCAACCTCTCAGATTGCTGGGGTGATTGTCACACCCTGCTGTGGCTTTGACCTGTCCTTGCCTGATGGTTAGTTACAACAGGCCATTTTCATTTACTTATTGGCCACTAGTATCCATTAGTGTTTTTGGAGCAGTACTGAAGGATTTCAATCCTTTATCTAGTTCCTTGGCTATTTTTTGTCCTTTTATTATTGAGTTTCAAGAATTCTTTACATATTCTAGATAGTCCTTAGCAGGGTTATCTTTTCAATTTTCTGGCAGTGTCCTTTGAGACACAAAAGGTTTTAACTTTAGCGTGGTCCAATTGTTATTTATTTATTTATTTATTTATTTATTGTGGTACCGGGGATTGAACTCAGGATCTTTCACTTGCCAGGTAAGTGCTTATTCTAGTGAGCTATCTCTCCAGCCCTATCATTTTCTTCTTGCTTGCTTTTGTGCTCTTGCTGTCATACCTGAGAAGCATAGCCAAATCCAGTACCGTGATGTCTTCTAAGCCTTTTGCAGGTCTAGCTTTACGCTTAGGGCTTTGATCCATTTGTAGTTATTTTTGTACATACCCTGAGGGAGGGATCTAGCCTTGTTCTTTGGGATGCAGCTGGATAATTGTCTCAAATCAATTTGTGAAAAATACTATTCCCTCCCCAGTAAATTTTCTTAGCACACTCATCAAAAATCAACTGACTCTAAATGTAAAGACCTACCTAGTGCTTGCTTCAGCAGCCTAAACCCTAAAAATAAAGATTCACGCAAGGGTCCTCCACTCATTCCTTTCATCTCCATGTCCAACCTTATGCTGGTCGGTTTGACCACTGATTTGATCACTGTTGTTTTTGCTGTAACATTTGAAATCAGGAAGTGTGAGCCTTTCAACCTCAATCTCTTTCAGGACTGTTTGAGGAACATGCTTTTTTATTTATAATAGCGCTCATTTTTCAATGACACATCCTCTTTGTTGTCGCTTCCCTCAACTAAAGTCATAGTGGTCTTTTAATGTACAAATACTCATTGTCTCTTTGTGGAGGCAGCCTGGTTGTTTCCTGATAGAGACAGGCATGCATGTCAAGGCTGCCCTTGCTAGAACCCACTGCAGCACTGCTCATGAACAAAGGCTCTTCTGTGACGGTGGCAGTCCTTCCTTCTTCCCCAGTCTGTCCGTAGATCAGATCAGGTCAGGTCTCTGCTCTTTGCATTGTTTTTCTAAACTCTTTTTTTTTTTCAGGACCAGGGTTTGAACTCACAACCTTGCACTTGGCAGGCAGGCACTTGTGCCATAGAGCTATCTCCCTGGCCCTTGTTTTTCTTAAACTCTTGAGACCTTCAGTACAGTTGTTCTTCCTCTGATAATTCCAACTGAACTGCTCAAACTGAAACTGAACACACAGCTTGATAATAATACAGCTCAATGCAAATTTTAATGGAATCATTTTTATATTGTGTAATATAAAACAGAGACCAGCCCAAACAAAAGTGGCACAGCTATATACCCCAACACAGCTATCTATCTAAAAATACCCCCCAAAAATGATAATAGTAATAATTATAATAAAATAAACACATAAATAAATAAATAAAAATACCTATGTATTTAATTCACACAAATGACATGGTGTGAAACACATAAACATATATACATGTACGACTGTACACTTCACTTTCACCGTATAAGTTTCCACACACAACTTTTCTTAATTGACAAAATGTAAGCTTAGCTTTGAGCTCCGCAAAGCCGTCCCTTTCCAGCCATTGGGCTGTCGCTGCAAACTCGTTTTCCATGTGGAAGAGCGCAGGCTCCTCAAAGGCTCTGCTCCAGCTGTGCCGCCAACCCTGAGGCCAACAGCACTGCTGTCTGACACCGCTGACAACTGCCAGTGAGGACTCTGAAAGGAAGTCATGCATGATGGGGAACTTTCCCTGGGGTTAGAGATCAAATTATTTCTAAACTTTTAAGTCATCTAACATTTCTCAAGAGGCTGTTTTTAAAAAATAGAAAAAAACCTTTCCAAAAAACCCTAAAAATAAAATCTCACTATGTCCAAATAAGATAACATGTTATTTACATAGGCACTTTGCTTTACACCACTTTGAATTTTGGAAATAACTTGAGGCATTCCATTTTTATTACCATAACATTGCTTTGTCTACATACTAACTTGATGAATAGCACCTATATGTTTAGGTCCCTTCTCTTGGAAAGGTCCTGAATTATGTGCTGGCCTAGGGATCCCACAGATTTCAGCCAATGACAACCTTTAGCAAAACAAATGTTCATCGCCCAACAAAGGAGCTGGGAAAGGTCTGAAGAAAGGTTTGACAGGGAGTCAGTGAGAAGTTAAGCTGCCCGTCAGAACGTGGCCACAGAGATGCATCATGGGATAGTGTGTTTGCTGTCGTTTGGATGTTGAATGTCCCTCAAAGGCCCATGTGCTAAAAAGGTCTGGACTCCTGGGCAGCACTACTGGGAAACAATGCAAACTGTGGGAAATAGGGTCTAAAAGGAGGTCCTTTGGTTGGGTGGAATGTGACCTTGAAGCTGCTTCCTCTTCCTCTTTTGCTTTTCATCAGTTTGTTCCATGATGTGTTCTCCAAATAAACTTTTCATCTTTATAAATGAATTGTCTCGGGTATTCTGTTATGGTAATAGAAATTTGAGTAACCATAGTTGTTGAGAGGAGAACTAGTGTGTCAGCAGTAGAAAGGACTGGCACAAGCACATTCCACAGAGCATTCTGAGGTTGGTTTCTTTGTTAATTCTATATTAAAAGCATCCAACAAATTTCACCTATGGACAAAGAAGGACACTGGCAATGCCAGTGCACAGATGAAAGTGCTTCCCTGCTTCATCCATTGACAGATTCTTGGGCACTAGACTTTAATGTGTGAAAGGGAATTTTATATTACAGGGATGGTCTTGATGAACATGCATATGCCTGCTTGTGTATGTAAGGGTTAAGAAAAAACCTTGCACATCTAAACAGTGAATTCATCACCATTCCTGAGGAGCAGGACTGCATTAAGACATTTAGAAACATGAAATAACTAGAAACAACAAAAACTAACAACAATGAATGCAAGGAAAATAACAACTGATTTCATGGGTTAACTCCTCAGGGTAGCCACACTCGTGGAAAGGTTGATTCCTTGCATACAGTTACAACTGAACTCTAGAAGCAGGTAGAAAAGGTGTAGTGGGGAAGGATGGAGGAAGAAAGGCTAAATCATCTTTGGCTGTAGTGGAAAGAGCAGAGAATGCCCAGAACGAAACAATCAAGATATGGCAATGCTGCATGCTACAAATAGAAAAATAAACAGGGAAACAAGTAATTAGAGGGGAAGGTTGTGTGCCCCCTGGGAGGCAGGGCTATCTGGGAAGCAGGCAGGGAACTACTGTTTTGTGCAACATGATTTTTGGAGCTATTTGAGTCTTTTGATTTTGATTGATAAAATGTCTTAAAGAGAGAAGAGGTGAACCGAATGGAGCGGGGACATAAACTACTAAGTCATCGCAGTAGTCCACAAATAGCTAAACTCTGTCAAAATAGATTGAAATGGGAGACAACTGAAAACAGTTGCTCAGAAATTAGAAAAGGCTCAATGCCTAAATGTGGAGGAAAGACCCTGAGATGATTAAAGCCTCCAAGCAGTTTACTGGAAGGAGAACAGATACTCAGGGTATTGCTTTTTTTTTTTTTTTTAATTTACTTGGTACAGGGTCTCACTATGCAGCTCAGACTCACAGTCATCCTCCTGTTTTCAGCCTTCCAAGCACAGGCATTACAGGTGTTCACTACCACACCTAGTCTAAATTGGTTAGCTCAGTGCACGTGAGGGCCGGGCCAATGTGGCATGCAGTACTGGGGAGCAAATCCCAGTCCCTATGCTGGCCTAAGCATGTACTTAGTCCACTGAGCTATCTCACCAGCCCTACTCAGAAAACAATAAACTAAAATTATTTTACTAATGTTATTTACCTCATACAATTAGAGCATTTTATATACTGGGTTTTTTTTTTTTTTTTCCAATTGTATGCCTAGACTTTAACATTTTATTTGTTCAGGGCCATCATATTCGCAAACTGTTTCATGTGCAACTCATTATTTTAACCACGATATAAGCATCTTTATTTGATATCCATCACTGATTTTGTTCAATGAAGTAAAGCACTCTACCACTGAGCTGCAACTCCAGCCCTTCATTTTGAGACAGGATCACTCTGTAAATTGCTCAGGCTGACCTCAAACTTTTAGTCTTCCTGCCTCAGCCTCCGACGTAGTAACAGATATGTCCCCCTTGTTTCCAGTATGCTATTACCTTTCATTGCCCTCTTGGCTCCAAATAGGAATATGATGCATTGTCTATAATCAATCCATGGTTAACCGATGGCTTTGGAAAATAAAAAGTAGACGTTAATAATGACAGCCAATAAGAGAAAGGAAATTCAATCCTATAATTTTTAAAGTTATTTTACAAGTGTTTTAGGTATATGACTCTATAGAGAAATTTAATGACTAACGTATTTCCATTTTCTGTGTTCCAGGCATCTTCTTAAGTGTTTTGTGCATTTAACCTACTCAGTTTTCACACAGACCCTATGTAGGTTCTTTTATAACCCTCCATCTGTATATTTTACAAAGGAGATTTTGTTCAGAGTTGCAGAGAGATTTTGTTGAGAATTGCATGACAGCCTGTCAGGGTTCCAACGCCGGCAGTATGGGTACCAAGTTCATACTCACATAAATACCATACTCTCATACTAACATGGTATCATTCCATTGTGTGTTATTGGAAATCAAAGAACAGCGCAGCATATGATAACATTCACTGTGGCTCAAAGAGAGAAGGCAAAAGGGATTAGAAAAGCTGGCAGCCATTGTGAATGGAAATGGGTGGGAAAGATCTGGGCAGCCGTTTGTTGAGTGGATTTAGAAATCTCTGAATTTATCAAATGCCTTGTTTGCTGAAAGTTGTCAGAAAATTTGATCCACAATTCTGGTCATTGTGAGTGATATCTGCACAGCCAGGAGCAGCAAGGGACTGAGGTACCTAAATCATGACATTGACAACCTAGCTATAGCACAAATTTCTAGCTCCCAAAAAACTAAAATGTACAAAAACTACACAGTAAGGCCACCAACTGATGATTCAGGATGTGGACCACTTGTGGAACTTAGTTTTGATGAACTGGTTTGTGGCAAATTGACTGTTGATAAACAACATGGGCTGTCTGGCCTGCTTCAACATTTAGAACCGGAATGTAGAAACTTTGGCTCAATACTACAATCTTCGAGCATAAATCTTGAGTCCTCACTGCAACCTACAGCTAGGAATACACAGTTCAGTGTGACCACACACACACACACACACACACACACACACACACACACACACACAATTCACATCGTCCCTAATTTAGGCAATGCATCTGATATTTCATATGGTGTTTCTTTTTTTAAATACTGGTTGCAACACATTAATTAATACTGGTTACAACCTAGTAGTTTTAAATACTGGTTAACACCATTTCCTAATCGTTTTTAGCTTGTGTGTCTTACAATGCAAAAAACCTGTTAGCAGACGGATATGCGAATATCTTTGATCTAGTCATGACATTGCACAGTACTGAAATGTCACACTATGCCTCCATTAACTCTTATAATTATGAATAATTATATATCAATTTAAATTGTAAAATACATATATTTTTAAATCATATAACAGACAATTTGTTGAACTTTGATTACACAGTAGAATGTTAAAATTCCTGTAGAACCAAACAAATACATTTAAATAAATACATTTTATACAAATATGAAACAAACACATTTAAAACCATTTTGGAGAAAATAATGGCTGCAATTCTGGCTGCCTGCTCCGGAGTACAACCCTTAGAAGCACTGAAACCTGAAACCACACTGCTCTTGTAGTGTGACAGAGGACAGGGGGATCTCCTGCTCCTGTAGGGTGGATGGTTGGCCCCATAGCCTGATGGGATGCCTAGGAGCCATCTAAAGAGCTGGGAGAGAAGAGCTTTGCTCACAGGACACCTCCCACACCATCCCATCCCTCTTTTTCTCTCACACCTACCTGTCTTAGTAGCCACTCTGGACTTAGCTTCCCCTTCTGTCTTCCTTCTGTCTGCTCGGAATTGCTCCTTTGTTACACGCGTTCTACAGCAAAGCAAGCACCATCTTAAGTTTTCACTTCCTTTCCTATTACGGTATCAAGTCACCAGTCCTTTGAGCTTTCTTGAAGGGAGAGAGCCTGGACAGTAAGAAGTTATCAGTGGGGCAAAAGTTTACTGCTTATATTTGCCTTACTCCTTTTCATAAAATTCCCATAGGGCCTCAAGAAAAGGATAGAATTACACCTACATCCTATGGTGGTGCTTTAAGTGCCTTGAAGTTGACTGATCATAACTCAAGAAAAACTAGACCTGAATTGTACTGACAGCCTTCCTGTCATCTGGCTAAATCAACCATTTTATTCTATTTATAATTCTACATGTGAGCATTGGAGAGAAACTGATAAAAAAATAAATAAATAAATAAATAAAAAATAAACCTCACCAAGTGCTACTGAGATAGGGCAGTGAAATTCCCAACCTGAAAGGTACTTGGACAAGTTCAAGTTCTCAAAAGCCAAAGAATGAATTTTAGGAACAAACAGCGGTTAAGAGCAGAACATATTTATTGGGGGAAAAAAATCTTCTGTCTGAGAGAGAAAGAGAGAGAAAAGGAAGTACGTGCCTCCCTACCCCCCACCCCCAAGCAGGTTGTCCACAGGAAGCTGTCTCTTCAGGGACTTTATTTATAGAGTAAAACCAAGCAGTGAGGTGAGTCTAAGGGGGAGAAAGTGGGAGCTCACTTAGGGGCATGAGGTGGGACAAAATTATGGCCAACTCATGAGATTATAAGCCCCACTGCTCAGGTAACATGAAATCCAGAATTGAAAGGGGAAGCGGGTCCCACAGCAAGTGGGCATGAATATAGAACAGGAGTTCATCCAATAGCCAGTAGTAGTCAGATTACTGACTCTTCCTGGCTTTCTGAAGGTGTTGATCAGTCCCGATGCTTATCTTTAGGGAGGTCAGCATTTGTTTGATCTGGTCTTTAGCTGTGGCCCACAGCAGGAGCATCCATCTCTCCCACACTTGCACCGTCTTTTGTCTTCCATGCTGTCTCCTGGAGGGTCTAGCCCTGTCTGATTGCCCACAATATTTCTATCTAATTCACCTGCCTACAACAGTATTATATAAAGTGTCTTCAATTTACAAAGCATTTAAACCAATTGGATACTGATTATACTTCAAGTATAAGATGCTGAGGGCCTGTTCTGCATTTTTAAATTCATTAAGTTTTTAATTACTTAGTAAATGAGGGCTGGGGTTGTAGCTCAGTGGCATAGCACCTGCCTTGCAAGTGTGAGGCCCTCAGTAGATTCCCCACCCCACCCCCCAAAAATTACTTAGTAAATGCAAGCAAACTAGGAAGGAGAGAAGGTTTTCACCCATAGACTTCTATGAAGTTAACAGCAAAAGTACAATGAGATTTTTATCGGGGATTGTTCACTGATAACTCAAAGCTTTTTATGAGTTCATTTTGTTTCCCTGCTTTCTAGTTTTGCCCATCTCCACGTCCTCCCTCTCCGGTGGCCTTGTATCAACCCTCCTGGAGGCCAATAGCTAAGATCAGTATCAAAGGCAAAGGATAATAAAGGCCCCCCTGTTCTCAGGTAGCCACAGCCTTTGGAGCTGGAGCTCTGGGTACTGGTGTCAGCCCAACACTAAATCTAGGGAGAAAATTTGATTAGCATTCCTTTCATTAGGACTTTATAATGCAAAGTATTTTCTTGGCACCTTTGTTAGATTTTTTTTTTTAGAATTTTTTCTCTTCCTTAGACATGCAAGTCCATAGAAGAAAGGACTGCATTCCCAAACTGACTTGCTGAGAAAGTGAATATGAAGTACTCAGCTTTCAAAGCTTGGAAAATAAAACTGAAAGTATCACACCAGTATTTGTGTATCCTTGATGCCTGCTATGCATGTTGGCTACTTCTAGGGGAATGGAGCTAGTCTTGTACTGAAACTCCAGCCCCACATTAGGGCAGGATGGTGAGAAGGGAGATGGCAGATAGAGGACTTGCTTGGGTTACTCAACACTGTTCAAAGAAACTCTGCTATTTCTTAGCAATGACTACATTTCTAACCCCAGCAAAATGCTGGGAATTTTTATACCACTGCTCAAAACAGAGCTAGCTGAAGACTGCGAGTGATTCCTACACTATGAAAAACTATCAATGTCATGTAGCATCTGATAAATTTTTACTTATGAGAATTGTTATGCAAAAGCTATATGTTTAATTTTTATCTTTGAAAGTAATAGTGCACAGTGAAAAGAATGCTAAATACTAAATACTGTCACCACCAAAATGTCTTTTCCTAATGTTAGTCCTCTGGCTAAAAGAGTCTCATGTTTTTACTTTGTCCTCTGGATTACCTAGTAGTCCCCTTCGCTTCAAAATAATACACTCATTTTTGGCAAATTTAAGGCCTAAATAAAAATAAAAGGACTTTAAATACTGTAAGGGTAATGAAAAGGATTAAAATATTTGGTTTATGAATAAGCTCACTGAGCAGCTTATGCTTCTGGGTGGACTTTGGTCAAAGAGGCAGGGAACCCAACAGCAACCTCTCCAAAAAAGGACAATTACAGATTCTCACAGAGAATCCAATAGATAACAATTTTATGCCATCCTGTTTTATGAATGGCCTCCTGCAGTTAGTTTCCTACTCTAACGTTATTGTCATCCTTGATTACATGAATTTAGAAAGTTACAGCAGTAGCTGAGACACTTCCCTTCAAACAAAAGCAAATTGCAGTCAAGGGAAAAGGAGAGACTCCCTGGAAAGGCCTCTGAATGAGGAGATGAGAAAGGGGCTCCTCTAAGCAGGTGTTCAGTTGTTGAGACCAGCAGCTCCAGTAGGTGACTGGAGTGATGGTCTAGAGCTGCCTCTTCCTCTCTACCTGACCAATGGTGATCAACAAGTGACACATGAATGGCAGACCTGGGGCTGCCCCCGAAGTCACACTGAGGAAGCTGAGTCCCAGCCAATCAGCCTGCAAAGCATTTGGAGAACAGAATAATGCGAAAGTCCTGAGATCCTCTGTCATTGCTTCAGAATCCACACACCAGTGTTTAGTGGGCAGTTTCAGGAAGTTTAGCGATTACCTTTAGAAATTAAAGCAATTTTTAACCAGCCTACAGTTGTTCTTATACTTTAAGGGCTTTTGATTTCCTATTATAGTTCAATGTCACTTTCATGCTTGAAAAATTTAAAAAGCTGTATCTTCCTCAAAGTAGGTTCAGCTCATTTTTTAAATGTTCTATTTCTAAAGAAGTTCTATATTTGTTTTGTTTTGCTTTGCTTTGTTTTTTGGTGGTGTACTGGGGATTGAACCCAGGACCTTTCTTTACATTGGGCTATGCTGCTTGTTTTATAGTTTTTATTTTTGGAGCAAGAACTCATCAAGTCACTAAGTTGCCTAGGCTGGACTCAAACTTGTGCTCTTCCTGCCTCACCATTCCTGCCTGCGGAGAGTCCAGGTATGCACCACTGCATCCAGCTGAATCTTTACAACAAAACCTTCTGAATTCCTCCGATATCAAAATTGACTTAAATCAGCATAAAAACAAATAATTCCTATGGCCTTATTCTGATGAGTTCATTGTTGTAACTTTAAAATGAGTTGGCATTCTATTATTTGGCATTTGTTAATAAGATATAATATTAATCAGGGACTTGACACTATTCGTTTATTAGTAGATAAAAGCCTTTTCTCAGCACTGTGAGGATTTCTCAAAAAAAAAATGAAATCCAGTTTCTGTTTACTTTGTTTCTCTTAGATACAAGGACATGACCTGCTTTGTCACCCACAAAATTGAGACCAATATGTCCTATTACTTAAATTTCCGCACATTACATATTCTATTGTAGAGTGGCCCCGAACACTCATCAATCTTTAAATCACCTAAAATAACACATACATCCCAGCAATCACCAAGAAATATGTATGCTGCCAAAGGCTCAACAGACAAGTATATTTGTTATTTTCATCTTAGCAATTATTATAATCTAATTAGGGATGGAAATTAATATTTGACATCCTCACAGGAAACACAGACTGGTACTGAATAAGTCCAAAGTCAAAATTTTTAGGGCCAGGGAGATAGCTCAGTGGTATTAAGTGCCTGCCTGGCAAGTATAAGGTCCTGAATTCAATCCCTGGTGCTGAAAAAAAAAAAAAAAAAAGATTTTTTTCTTCCACCTCATGAGTCGCATTTTATTCACTTTGTCTTTTGAACTTAGCATCTCCTGTCTTCCCAGTATACCTCTCACTTTCCCCAGGCTGCAGCCTCTGTGGCAGTTTGCTCTAGCCTTACTTCCTCTTCTCTTACTTCCCGCCCAGGAGAAGGTTGGTAGCGGCCATCTGGTCAGATATTACTAGGTACAAACCTTGAAACACGGCAGATTAACATCTGGCGCAATGTTTGTCCAGGAAGAGCAAGGGATGGCAGGACAGCTGCCCATCCCCCAGGTAGATAACATGCTGCCCACAAGGTTCCCAGGGATGGTGCCCCAACCACCAGGAACAGAGGAGACCAGCCAGAGCAGGTTCTCCTAGATGGGTGGGCCTTTCTCCCCCCGACTCGTGTTTTCTGTCTTAAACTCTGCTTTCTGTGAGGTGCAGCTTTAAACTCCTAGCAATGATAGCTGTTTTCTTACCTTGTTTCTGAGCAACATCCAACATGGACCTTAGAAACATTGTCATTACAATGAGGAATAGATCTCACTGTTTTAGTTTGCATGAGCAAAAAAATCGCCAAGTATGCCATCATCAAAAATCATAACCTAGGGCCGGCCAAATAGCTCAGTGGACTAAGCACTTGCCTAAGGGACCTAGATTACCACACCGGCCACCAGCGCTGGGTATGGTGGTGAATGTCTGTAGCCCAAGCACCTGGGAGGCTGAAAACAGGCAGAACACTATGAGTCCAAGCTGCATAGCAAGAGCCTATCCTTGCTACTCTTCTGATTAATGTCCACAATATACAAAAATCTCAAAAAGTTAATAAAACAACAAATAGCCCCATATATAAGTGAGTAAATGAACAGGACAGACTTCCTCAAAAGAAGTATGAATGGTTCAAAAGAATATGAAAGATTATTTTTATGGTTTGCCTCTAGGTTCCCTCACCCAAGTCTCATGTAGTCGTAGAGAGGCTTCTAGAGTTTGTGATTGACTCATGGTACAATGCTGGGACCAAGGGGGTGAGTGCTACACACCCCCAGGGTGAGAACCTGCATACAGTGTATGGGGGGAAACAGTCTGCTCGCTGCAGCTCCTCCCCTTTGCTCTTCTTGCTTTTGCTGTTTTCTCCTTCCATGAACTGTGCCATGTGCCATGTGTCACTCTGCCTTGGAGTCAGCTGAGCGCAGACTGAAATTTCCACAAACCCTGAGCTAAATAAGCCTTTCCTTTCTTAATCTGGATCTCAGGTATTTTGTTTCAGCAAAGAGTGAAAAGCAACCAAGACAGGGCTGGGGAAATAGCTCAGTAGAGTCAGTAGAATATAAGTGCCTGCCTGGCAAGCTCCAGCCCTGGTATCACAAAGAAAGAAAGAAAGAAAGAAAGAAAGAAAGAAGGAAAGAAAGAAAGAGGAAAGTAACCAAGTAACCAAGACAGGTTACTCAACATCTTTAGAAAGCAAGAAAATGCAAATCAGAACTACACTGAAATTCCACCTTACCCAATCAGAAGGGCTATCACCAATGTGAATAAGGATGTGGGGGTCTTCTAGGCTGGGGGTGGGGATGCAAATAAGTAAACTATTATGGAAATAAGTATGGGGGTTACTTGAAAAAACACACCTAAAAATGAGCCACCATTTGCTCCAGCTATACTACTCCTCAGTATAATGCCCCCAAAACTCATCAAGTCATAGGGATCCCTACACACCCTTACACTGCAGCACAATTCACAGTAGCTAAGCTAATGGACATAGCCTAGGTGGCCATCAACAGATGAACGGATAGAGAAAATGTGACAACAGGTATACGGACATACTGAAATATTATACAGCAATGAAAAGAATGCATTTACATCATTTGCAGGAAAATGGGTAGAACTGGAGACCATCATGTGAAGTGACACAAGTCCAATTCAGAGTGTCAAATACCATAGGTTCCCACTTAGGAACAGTCTAGAAAAAATATATTTCAAAAGAGAGAGGCCAGAATGATAGAAGGGAGACTACTGGGGAAAGAGGTGTGGGAGAAGAGAAGGGTGAGGAGGATAACAGAGGAAGGAATGGTCAAAGCGTGTTGCAGGTAGGTTAAAAAAAAAAAAGCCCAAATGAAACCCACTATTCTACATAATAGAGAAATAGCAAAAGATAGCTAATAGCAAAAGAAGTAGCTTTACTGCCTGCTCTTCTTCCCCAGATAAAGGCATTATTTTCTGATGTTTTTACCCGGCAAACATGACATTAGGAAACTTAAGCAGAAGTCTCAAGCTTTTTCCTGCTCCCTCATAGCCCTTGACTTATAAGGCCAGGACTGGCCACCGATAGCTATGTAACTGGAATTTGACCTTAGCCTATGTGTGACAGAGTTTCATAGAAGGATAGAGCTGGAACAGACATTCAGTGTCATCTAGCTCTCTATCCTCACTCTGAAAATGGAGGCACAGAGCCAATGAAGGGGAGTGACTGAGTGACTCAGGGCAGCAGCCTCTGAGAGGTTGCCACAACTTGCCACTCCTGACTCTTGGCATGGTGCTTTGCCTACCATACCATGCTGCTAGTTTTTTTTTTTTTTTTTTTTTTTTTGTCTTTTTGAGACAGGGTCTTGCTATGCAGTTGAGGCAGGCCTTGAGCTCACTTTTGTAGCCCAGGCTGGTCTCGAACTCACACCGATCCTCCTGCCTTAGCCTCCCGAGTGCTGGGATTACAGGCGTGAGCCACCACGCCTGGCTATGCTGCTAGTTCTTTAGAACTGTGAAGCTTTCCCAGGACATCCAGACTCCCTGTGCCTGATAACAGGCTGCATTAGTCACCTTTCCATTATTCTGACAAAATGCCTGAGACTATCAGGTTAATAAGGGAAAAGGTTGATGTTAGCTCACAGGGGTTTCTGTCCATGGCAATTGATCTGGCACAGTGTACCATGGCAGGGATCCCTGACAAGGGAGGACTGTTTAATTCATGGAGGTGAGGAAATAAGGAAAGAAGGAGTCAGGCTCCCAACATTCTCTGCAAGAGGCACCCCTAAATAACCTGATTAGGCCTCACCTCTGAAATGATCTACCTTCTAACAGTGCTACCCGTGTGGCCAACCAGTCACCCAACACATGGGCTACTGGGGAAACATCCAAGACTCAAACTATTGCAGACCTACTATTGAAAAAAAAAAAGGTAAAATTATAATTGCATCCAAAAGGTTTCACAAATGAGTATTTAAAAAAAAAAAAAAAAAAAAAAAAAAACAGAAAGGTTATGTCCTTTTAAGGACTCTTGTAATAGTGAGCCTCTGAGGGAGATTTTGATAATTCAAATCTGTAGCTAATTACTAGATTACTGGGATCCTGGCACACATCACTGTTCAAAAATGATGGAAAAGGAGGTCAATACAAGTACCTAAAATAAATAACAAAATCAAGAGTTGCTTTCACAAAATCACGACCAACAACGTCTGTCAGAGACTACATTTATCAGCAAAAGTGACCCTGGAGATGTACGAATATATGCCTTTGAATTTTTTCAAGCATACTGTTAATTTATGATAAAATTCCATATCATGTAATGCATCCATTTAGGAAAGTTGAGTTTTAAACTCACTGTTTTAATTCCTGCTATGGTTAATTGGCCTCTAACAGCTGCTAAGTTGTAAGATTCCTACATAAAAGTGAGCTTGTGTTTGTAGAGCACCTTGTGTTTATGCACTGCCCACAATTTCCACTTTACTTATTGATACCTTTCATTCTCAAGGTTTCCCAAACATAACTCTTGAAACAGGACTCTGGCTGACTGGGAGGTGACCACAGTGCTGACAGAGGACTGGAGAAGGAAGACAGGGAAGGCAGGCAATGAAGGTGTATTTCCAAGGTGGCTTCCACGGCGAGAGACTGGAAGAGAAATCTAGAAAGTACAGTAGAATATAGCTCTGAATTATCTCGCCCAAAGGGCAAGAGAGCTGGTACATTGGTCAATGTTTAACAACCAGCTCTGAAGAAGATGGCAAG
>PVJA010000374.1:0-133197 GCA_004027025.1 Myocastor coypus | reverse complement strand
GGGTGGGGCTCACTTCCGGTCTGTCATATAATCAGCAAAGCAATCATCTGAGGCCAGGGAGATGGGTGTCACCATGGAAACCTGTTTGTGTAAGGGCAAGAGGAAAAGGGTGAGGTACTGAAGGTGACTGTTACACCCCTGTTCTGATGACGACTCAAATGTGTATGGCTCGGCAGAGCCACATAGCCACATAGTCACAGAAAGCTTGGCCGCTTTCAAAGCCCTCTTGACTCTGTCATCTGCTTCTTCCATAGAGGGCTTCAAGTCTCGCAACACACTACTGAACGAAGAAAACTACCCTGTCAGGGCAAACTTCAACGTAGGGTAAGTTAAACTGCTCTGCCAAATAGATCTAAACATGCAAGGGCCCCAGACCTTATTGTCTGATTCCTAGAAAGGGACAGATGTTGCCTAAGAGGGCATGTCCACCAGACATTTAGGGACCTCTTTATTCTACTGCTCTGACATTGTGGTCATGTAGGTAAACTATTTCTTTTAAGTCACTGCATTCCTTTAAAGTACTGGGTCACATATCTAGACATAAGCCCTGCTGGAATGCATAGTTGCCGCCCAGCTACAGCTGCATAGTAATGAACAGGGAGAAGGAAATTTTGCAGATGGCTATCTCCATAAAACTCTTCCACAACCAAAGCTATTTTTTCCATTTCTTTGTATAATGAATTTTAAGACCTAGAATTATTCAAGGGTAAATGTTTATGTGTAGTCTGCAAAATTTTTTCAAATAAGGAATTTGGTACAACTTAAAACCTGGAAGTTTAAAAAATATATATACTACAGTATCCCTTTCCCCTATTTAAAGGGGTATTTTGGTGAAGCTGCTCATGGTATCATTCTCGCCTGAGAAGTTTGAGGTATTTGAGAACAAGAGTTGCAGACACAAGAATTCTAAAGGTGTTATGAATATTTTTATTTTCACTGTGGAGCTAATAATAGCTTACTACAGAATAACAGCTAACTACGAAAACCCAGAAAGCCACTTTCCATATGCTACTTAATAGTGAATTTACATTGCAGCTATAAGGTCAACAGAATTCTGTGGAGCCAGGGGTGACTTTAAATCATGCCCCTGCCACTTCCTAGCTGAACACCCATGGGTAGGTTACCCAGCCTCTCTGCATTTTCAGTCTATCTATCTATAAAGAGATGATAGCATCCACTCACAGGATTATTAGATATATTAAATAAGTCAGTACACACAAAGTGATTTCACTAGACTGACACAGTAAATAATTATTATTTATAACCACAGTTAAGAATAATTTTTAGCAGCCTTTGGTCTCTAGAAAATTCCAAGGTCCTTTTCCAACAGCCTTCCACATTTGTTTTACATGCTGCAGATGCTATACACTGACATTTTTCTCAGTTTCTATTCTAAATCGGCTTTTTTCTTTTTACAGGTTTCTATTATCAAAACCTTTGTCTTTATGATACTCGGCACCATTTTAACCCCAAGCCACTTCTTGAGTTTCCACCCCTGCCTCTTCCTCCCAACAACCCTCACAAAGGTCCCTAAACATCACTTCAGGCCTGAGCTTACCACTCTTCACCCCCTATGCCAAACTTTCTGCTCCTTTTCCCTCTTCTCTTCTGCTTTTGTAGATTCCCACTTCCCCAGATCTCTCCTGCCCTCTGCTAGGACAGTTAGTGTATAAAAATACTCTTGGGACAAAGGTTTGATCTCTGGCATCACATGCTGTGCCGGGTCCAGCCCCAGGGGCACTGAGCCAGCCATGGTGACCAGGTGTGGTGGCGCATGCCTGTAATCCCAGCGCTGGGGAGGCTGAAGCAGGAGGATCACTATGAGTCCAAGCTGTGTAGTGAGACCCTATACCAAATACATACATTTTTTTAAACATCTTTTTTTTTTTTTTTTAGCACAAACACAGAGTTACATTTTTAAATGAAACAGTATCATGTCAAAGAAAGGGGTTTCCATGTTAGGGAGACAGTGTTGTGACTGCAGGCCTAATCCTGAGAACTCTGGGTGTTTTGTACAACCTACATCACCTCCTATTGATACCCACCAGCTGCGCAGCCCAGGAAAGGTGAAGAGGACAGAGTCAGTGGCTCTGTGGATGAGGACAAGTGGACAGAGACACAGTGGCTCCTACACAGGCAGACCTTGAACATTCCCTGAGGAAAGGGCCACTGTCTCATTTCTCAGCTCTTGCCACTGAGAATAGGGCTCAGCCTACCCCAGAGCTGGTTAGGACCATGCCCTGCCCTTACCCTTATGTAAGAGTACACCATGTGTCACAAATTTAGAAAAATAAACTGATTAAAGGACACACGGTGACCAGAGCATCACTGTGGTTCAGCATAATCCATGACGCTGAACATCTGCTTTAGTGACCAGCATCATTCTGTCCAGGGAAACGTAGCTTTCCCTGCCCTCCCCACAGCCTTCATGTACAGGTTGGCAGCCATGCTGCTGCTGACATCAGACAGCAGTGTCACTTTGGTGTCGGGTAGGTTCTGATTCATGCAAGCGTTCAGTAAGAAAAGAGACTGAGCACTAACTTGTCAAATCCATCCTCTCAATACAGGAATAAGCCGGCTATGATGGTGCCACCTATACTCCCAGAATTCTGGGAGGCTGAGGCAGGAAGATTGCAAGTTTATTCCAGTCCAGATAATTTAGACATATAACAAAAATCTGTCCCAAAAATTAAAAGCAAAAAGAGTTGAAGATGCATTTGTTAAGTCACCAGTATCACACCAATAGACAAAACTTGGCAACGGATTCCTAAGTAAATAACAACATGGTGTCCACCAGTCATCTTAGTGCCTGGGCTCTCGTACCCTTTCCAGGTCCATTCCAGGGATCCAGACCCACTGGGATATAAGATCGATGTTCACATTGGCACACAAATGCTAAGGAATGTTTTGCAACACTAACAAATGTGTAACCTAAATCTGTATTTCGTAGATTTAGACAAAACATGTGAAGGATGTTGCTATTTTGTACACTGACAATAACATGACTGTGGATTGCTAATTACAAATAACTTTATTTTAACAGAATATTTAATAATATTTAAATTACATTTTCCGGGTGTATTGAAAATTAGTTTCTTTTAATAGTTAAAATTTTGACATCCATCAAATTTGCTCTTTAAATTTGTTCCTTAAAGAATTTTTTAAATTCTCTTTCCTACACATATTCATGTTGATATTTTTTTCCATACACAGAGATGACCTAAGCAGGGATATCATAATCTATAAATTCACTGGTCTCAAGTTCTATAGTTTTATGACTATTATCCAACACAGTATCTGCTATTTGTGGCTTCAGAGCATTTGAATCTGGAAAATATAAATTAAGTGTTTGGGATGTTCAATAAATGTTAAACATACTGGGTTTGAAAAATTGGAACACAAAGATAAAATATCTTATTGGTAATATTTTATATATTGATTGATTATATATTGAAGTTCCTTGTATATGTTGTCAAAATACAATGCAGTGTTGAAGCAAGTTCACATGTGTTTAAATGTTACTTCTGGAAAATAAAAAATCATACATGTCGCTGGAATTTGTGGCTCACATATTTTATGGAACAGCATTCACATGCAGGCCAGTTTCGCAAATGTCCTTGGTAGCTATGACCCCAAAGTACTGCAAAGGGAAGGTGGAGATGCTGCAGAAGGATGTGACAGTGCCAGAAGAACCGCCAGTCAGCCTCAGAAGAAGAAAAAAATCAATAAGAGGGTATAAATCCACAGAAACTGATTATAGGAGGACCTTAGGAAAATGAATGACCTCTTCAAATATTTTTTTCAATGACAGGCATGACTAAATCACAAAACTCAAAAGGAAAAAAGATTCCTCAACATACATTTAAAAAAGAAAAAAAAAAAAAAAAAGAATAACCAATATAAAGAATCCCTGCAGGGTAGAAAGGTATATAGCTACTGTGAGATAGATTAAACTTAGTAAGTTGCATTTTTATTCAAAATTTAATGTCCCCATTGATTGTTTTTCCATATTTACTGTAAAATCTAGTTTCTGATTTTTTTTTAAATGCATTTGGATGTTACATGGTCTCACTACAGTTTGGACTTGTGGAGATCCTCCTGTTTTTAGCCTCCCAGCACTGGGATGACGCATGAGCCAACATGCCCAGACTGTGGCCAGCTCTGAGCCACCCCTCAACCCTCCACAGCCACCCCCACCCCTGGGGTTGGGGCTGGCACGGCAGGTGGTGCTGAAAACCAAACTACAGTCCTTGCACTTGCCTAAGGAGGCACTTGAGACCGCTGTGCTATCTTGCTGGCCCTAGTTTCTAATTTTAAGTACATGTAAATACAAGAAAAAGCAGAGGTGACACATTAACGAAAGGGAATTATATACTCACATGCATATTTTAAATATTTAACTTAGAATATATAAATAACAAGGTTTGTTTTGACTGGGGTTGGCAGGGGGCAGGGGGCGTCAGCATCTGGCTTGTAGGGCCTTGATTTTAGACATGGGTCTACAGTTTATAGTTTTGTTTCTTTCTCACATTTCACTGTGTCTATAATGTTCAGCTGTAGTTTCTTTGAAGCCAAGTGAGTACTGACAGACTTGCTAAATAAATTCTGCTAGAATGGAATGCTTTCTTCCCCATCTGCTACAGTAGTAATTCCCACAAATAACTGAACAGAGATTTTCTCCTGTTCCATGCCTCACCTTCATTCATTCTTCTTTCCACTGGGACAGCTTCTTGTATATGCACATGCTCACATTCTATTCATTTAATAACCAATTGAGTGGCACTTCATTAAATTTCACAGGGACAGTTGTAATAGGTATAATCAGTTTGGGAGCAAGTTCAGCACACTCTCCGGGGACCCATAACTCACCCAGTTGGGGATATGAGCTGCAGGGGCACACAGCCCTGACCACGACCTTGCATTGTGCTGCAGCAGTGCCCCTGTGTTGTATGCCACATCAGTGACAACCAGAATGCGTCACTGTGAAGGGGGCCTGGTTAGGAAACTTGCTACTATCTCTCATAACTGCCAGTCTGTAGGAGCTCTTGTAGGGGGCCAACTGTCCTACATATAATTGATTCCCTGACTCAGAATATCCGATAACACCTGGCATGCATGGTCTCTAGAAAGGGTACAGAGAAATCAAATTCTAGCCCCACCTCTCTTGGATGTATTATATAATAAATACTTACAAATCTAGGAGAACAGCTTCTGGCCTATTGTCAAACCCTTCCTGTCTACCTAAGACCTAGGTTCTCAAAAGCAGAGCAACAGTGTGAATCTATTCACATAATAATCAATTGCAATTCTGATAAATGTCCATCAATAAAAATATTTATAGTTAAGAATATTTTACTTTTGTAGAAGTGAATACAACAGACATTGTCCTTCAGGAGGAATAAATTTTCCTGCATGTATTCAGTATATATACATGGCACAAACCTGAACTATTTTTGCCACTGTCTTTTCATTTTAATGCCCGTGCCTTTATGCACAAGGAAGTGTCCAATGTTTAACTGGATCCTCCCAATGCACTCAGTGCCGGAGATGAAGTGTGACTGAGGCAATTCCCAGCAGTGCTGTGTGGACGCAGTGACCTGTAAAGCACTTGCATAAAGATTACTGAAACTGTCACAGTGTACGGGAAATCACTGTGAGGTTTAGATTCAGGGAGAACAGGAGAGAGACAGAGAGAGGAGAGAGAGAGAGAGAGAGAGAGAGAGAGAGAGAGAGAGAGAGAGAGAGAGAGAGAGAGAGCTTGGAAACAGTAACTAGAGTTTTCAGTCTAGAGCAACCTTGGAAGTAATTTGTGTTTCCAGGATGCCATTAAAGAAATCAAATTAAGGCAATCCAGAGTCTATGGTGGCTTGCTATTTGACAGGCGCCTCTGTGTAGTGACATAAAGCAGAATCAAAACCAGAGCTAGAGCTTTAATTATGCTTACGACTCAGGAAGGAGGGTAGGAGTCTGTACAGTGTCCCTCATATACTTCACACTAACGTGGAACACAGGAAAGACACTCTCCCTGGCCCAGATCATTTCTCTTTTAAGAAAATCACCATGTCCGTGTTCAGCTGGGTAATCACAACCAGAATATTTACATAAAGTATTAAAGGAAAAAAATCACACAAAGCACGAGAAACTACGGAGAAGATCAGCACTTAGGTTTCTCCGGGGTGGTGTGTGACAGATGCAGGAAGTGAAAGAACGGCAGCTCTTGACAGTGCTGGCTCTGGTTGCCCCTTTAATTTGATCCCACTTTCAGTCGCTATACAGAGACAAAGTCAACTGTGTGCTGGAATATCCTGTTGTAAGGCTCCCATTTATTTTTCTCACAGGTGCACTTGTATGCATGTACATATTTAAAAGGTGACCGCCAAGACCGTGAGTCTTGCCGCACACCTATAATCCCAGCGCTAGGGAAGATAAAAACAGGACGATCATTAAGAGTCTGAGCTGCGTAGGGTACCGAATGCATTTAAAGAACAAAAGGTTTTAAAAGATCTAAATAGGGGTAGGGGAAAGTTCATCCCTTTCAATTGAGGATTTGGTAGGTGGGGCAATCTGGGAAGACCTGGGAAATAACTACCATTTGGTTTGGATAATATGCTTGACTACCATTAAAAGAGCGTATAATTATAGCCTAAATGTAGACCTAAAATTTTAAGATCTAAACTTCAAATTTCGTACTACTGAACCTGTTGTAGCATTATTCAAAACACTGCACTAGTATGAAACAGGGGCTCTTCAAAAACCCCTTCAGATGCCGCGTTACTCTTCTTCAGGTAATGTACTTGGGAAGGAGGCTTTGCTTTGACTTAGTTGGGAGAAGTCAAAGAACTACTTGGTAGATAGTTCAGGTTTTTGTCTAAACACATTGAAGCGTAGCAGGTTGCCCCTCTCCTGTCTCCGCCTGAGAAACCCCTGTTGTCCTCTGCCCCTGGTCCCCCGTCTTCATGATTCACAGCGTAAGTCTAAAGCAGGTCCCCCAGGTTTGGGCAGCTTTCTTATCCTATCCACACCGCTAGGGCGAACTCAAGGCAGGGGGACAACACTCGCGACGCAGCAGCCCAAGCAGGCTGCAACGGACCAAAGATCCCGCTGGCACAGACGCGCCGCTTCCCGCCCGAGCGCGCCGCAGGGCTCGAGCCGCGGGGTCGCGGCTGGGCGGGTGGGGCAGCAGGACGTGCGGCGGCCGGCGTCGGGGGCGGGCGCGCCCAACCTGACCCAGGAGGACCGGGCCGAGCCGTCCGGGTGCGGCGCCGGCTGCGGGCCCGACGTGCGCCCGCTCCGCGCGCCTTGCCGGGACCAGGTACGCGGGGGTGGCGCGGCCGTCCTCGGAGGCCCGAGTTAGGGGGAGGCCGACGGGGGCGGGCGCTCCCCTCACGGCCAGCCTAGGGCTTATTTTCCGCCCCTACCCCCGGGACCTCCTTTCGGTTTGCGGCCGGCGACGACCCCGGGCGCCACCTGCGACCGGCGCGGGGCGGGGTGGGAACTGGGAACCGGGCCGCGTCCCCGATCCGTTGCGAGCTTTGAGCGCTCGGGTCCGAGCTCCCCGGGAGCGAGCTCCCGCCCGGCTGGGTCGCGGTCGCCACCCGAAGCAGCCGCCGAGCTCCCCGGGGTGGGCGCGCAGCCTCCAGTACCTGGCGGCACCCCGTACAGTGCAGAGCTCTGCGCGCCCCCGCGCGGTCGAGCGCGCGTCCCCACCTGCGCGCCGCCCGCGCCCGCGCGCTCCGCTCCTCCAGGCCGACGCCGTGGCCGCGCTCACGCCGTTAGCGCAGGCGGCCCTACGCCGGCTGCGCAGCGCCCGCCGCCTCCCGTCCGCCCGCCCCCTGCACTCTCCCCGCCCCCTCCCTCCCTCGCAGGGGCTGAGCGAATGTAGCCCGCGAGAGAAAATGGCGGCGGCGGCGGGGAATCGCGCCTCGTCGTCGGGACTCCCGGGTGCTGGGGCGGCGAGCCCCGAGGCGGGTAGCAGCGGAGGGGCCCTCAAGGCGGGCAGCGCGCCCGCAGCAGCCGCGGGGCTCCTGCGGGAGACGGGCGGCGGGGCCCGCGAGCGGGCGGACTGGAGGCGGCGGCAGCTGCGCAAAGTGCGGAGCGTGGAGCTGGACCAGCTGCCCGAGCCGCCGCTCTTCCTGGCTGCCTCACCGCAGTCCTCCTCCACCTCGCCGTCCCCGGAGCCCGTGGACGCGCCGGCGGGCGGGAGCGCTGTGCAGCCGCTGCTGGTGCCGCCGCCCCACGGAGCGGGGAGCCGCGCTGCCGGCGTCCACCCTGCTGAACCGGACAGCGGCGCCCGGAGCCCCGCGGAGGCCGAGTCCGGGGAGACGCGGGCGCCCGCCGCCGAATCGCCTCCTGCAGCAGCTCCCGCCGGGTGAGCAGCGCGGCGGTCGGGGCGGGCGGAGCGCAATGAATGAACCGGCGTCGCGCGCGGCGGCGCGGGGCCCGGCGCTGTTCGGGGACCCGCGTCCCCGGGGACCCACGGAGTCCTCCAGGGTCGGGCGGCGCCCTGGACCGGCCGGCGCTGGGACGGCGACGTGCCGGGGAGTTTGTTATTGTTTGCAGACATGTGACAGGCGTGCGAGCCACGCTGCGGAGAGCCGGTGCGGAAAGGTGTGGGGCTTTCCGAGGGCCCGGTGGCCGGCGACGGCACCGGCCCGGGACCGGAGTCGTCGGAGCTGGGGCCCCGGGGGCGGCGAGCAGGCGAGGTTGTGGGGAAGAGCAGGCAGGGCGAGGGCCGAGGCGGAGGCGGGGGCCCGGTGGGCGCGTGACAGGCGGCTGCCCCTCGGTTGCGGGCAGGTGCGGGTCCGGCCCGGCGCAGCGGGGACGCTTGTCACCGGCACGGCGCGGCGCCGTGCTGCGGACTCGGTTCCCTCGGCGCGCCGCTTCTCCAGCCGCGTCCCCCAGGGGCGCCTGGCGTGCCTGGGAACTTGAACTGCAGCGCGGAGGCTCCGGCGACTGCTGTTGGAGTTTGAATCGGGCCTGTGAAGTTCGCGTTTGGTGGAGGAGGGCAGCAGGGACCGGATGTGTCAGCCATTGGGTTTCCCGGCGGCCGGGCTGCGGAGTGCCGTGCGGGGCTGCCTGCCCGGGGCCGCGGGCAGTGGGCTCCAGCCCAGATGGGCTCTGGGGTGGGAAGAAGGGGATGTGTGAGGTGAGTCACCCCGGCGGCTCCGTACTGTCGCCCTTGTGAAACTCCCATTGGTGTGTGCAAGCGCGCAAGATCTTGGTGGCTGCTTAGAGTTGCTGGAGATGTTTTTATGGTAATTACGCGTTGTCCTGCAGAATCGCCTGATATTTATTATGGGAACGAAGTGTCTTATGTTGTGGGGTGAATCTGTTGGGAGGAATCCTTGCTTTCGGTTAGCTAAAGAGTTGACTTTTTTTCTTCCGCCCTTGGGTACTTGTTTAAAGTCACGGACCAGTTATTACTTGGACCCCCTCCCCTCCCCGGAAGCACTGGAAGAACAGTGGCATACCAGTTTTGTACAGTTTTCTGTGTGCACTTGAACAAGTGACTTAGTCGCACGACAGATATGTTCTACTGTGGTTTGCTGTCTCTGAACAGATTGGATTAAAACTTTACTGGGGTAATTCTTGGAAGGCAATTATCTCCAAATTGGAGAAATTGTTTATCCATTCTCATGACACTTAATTGTTTGGGTCTAATAAATAATTTAGCAAGTGTCTCATTCTCGTCATCTTAATGCCCTATGAATGCAGTACAAGAGCAGCTATTGTAAAAATATAAAAATTATGTAGAGTTGCCTCTTGGTAAAAAGTGAGAGGACTAAGTAGAGGCGAGGCAGGTAGATTTCAAGGACTCGGTAATCCATGCTTAATGCTTGCATTTTCCTTTCTTTGTTTAACCCGAAGTGGATTATAATTGCACAATGCTTTATATGTACTAATGAGTTACTTAGTAAGCATACTTTAAAAAAAATTTCTTATCAGCCAAAATACTGTCGGTTGATGCCAAATGCAATATGTAAAGAGTTCATTTGCAGTAAAATGTCGATTGTTGTCATTTTGAAATATATTGGGTTTTTTTTTCTTTCCGTTTTCTTGATAATGGGATTGAAATTCATTTGAATCTTTGATGTAGAACTTTGATTATGGAGAAGAGACAAAATTATTTGCATATATTTGTGTTAGTTGTTCAAATACTTTATTTTCCACTTAAAATCTTTGCAAAACTGTGAGCAGTTCCATAAAAATCTCATTTGAACTGTAATTTGCCTGTTTTGACAATAGCTGTATTCATACTTTCAAGAGGAAAATCTTAACACTGAGATTTTGAAAATAGGTATTTTTACTTTTCAGAAGAGTTCTGTAGACCTCTTTTGTATAAAGATCTGTTATATTAAAAAAAAAAATTTTAAGTTCAAAATTTCCTTCAGTTTCTGGTATTTGGAAAAGAAGTTGAAAGGGTAGAAAATAAATATGAAGATAAGTTAGTCATTAAAATGAAATATTTATGTCTGTTATCTTAATAGTAGAAATTGAAATCAGTGAAAGTTTTGTGCCTATTAAGTGGCACCCAAAGGTTTAGAAGTTTTCCTTATTCTATATTACAGAATTTGGGGCCTTTTCTTCATATTTACTGTCTTTGAAGAAAAATTATAGTGTTACTTTCCATTGAAGAGGCTATTGTGTGCTTGGTAAATATAATTACTCCATCCTATTTTTGTAACTTAGAAAAACCAAACTATCAATTTGCTGGTCCTATGAAAGGACAACATAGGCTGTGCTTATTAATGTTTTTTTTTTTTGTTTGTTTAAAATTAAAGATATTTTATAGGCTGCTTTTATAGCCTTATAGCTCTCAGTTTCACTTCCTTTTAGAATTTAATGGACTAAAAATATAATTTAGTGACCTTTAATTGGAGAGGACATATAAGAACATTATCTTTTTAAAAATTAATGGCTATGTAAAACAGTGGAGGTAGTCACATAAAGTGAATTTGTGCTTTGCAGTTAGGAATTTTTTCCAAGTTGCATTTTGAATCAGGTAAGAAAATTAATGCATTCTTCAAAGATTAACCTTATTAAATATAATTCTGGAAGAGAAATATCCCAGTTAGAATTATTGCCAACTTTTGTTTTCTTTCCGTATCTGATTTTGGCAAGGATGACTGGTTAACCAACATTCCTTAATATATGATTTCCAATACATTATAATAACTCCATTTTGTTAGGAAAAACAGGAAGTTGCCCTGTTCGCTGATATTATTTCACATTTCTGTGTCTTATGTATCACTTCAAGCATAATGCATGGCATGTTTTAGGAAAGGTCACTGACTTGTCAACGTAAAAGATTTCAAAATGAAGGAAACAAGGTGTGTTAGCAAGAGCAGAGAACCAGCTGCAGCTTGCCTAGGCTGGGTCTGCTGATCAGTCCCTGACACTGGCTGCACATTCCAAAGGAAGAAATGATGGGGTGACAGGTAGTTGGGGGGTGGCTTAGGAGGAAAGATGTAGGTCATTCTGAAGGGGTGCATGTGAGAAAGCACTGCTTTTGCATTCTATGTGTGCTGCAGTCATTTTCTGCTGTTGAGGGGTGTCTTTTGGCAGGGAAAGTGGTGGGGAACATGGCATGGGAAAGTGACACTCCCTGGAAGCTGCTTAAGAACTCGATGGCACCCCACCTGGCAGGGCTTTGCTTGCAGATATGCCACGTCTGTCCCTCTGACTTGGTCTTATGCCTTAGCTCTGGCCTTCTTTTATATCTCATATCAAAAGTTAGAGCTTCTTAAAAATGGGAACTGTACTTGGGGGCTAAGGCTGTATCTTTGAGGTAGAGCACTCACCTGGTGTAGGGCCCAGCGCTGGAGGGAAAGAATGGGCAGACTGTGCACAGGAAGCAGAGCACAGGGTTAGGAATAACCTGAAAAGCCTGGAGGAAGTAACTTGGGGAGCCAGCTGGGTGGCCCACGCCCACGCTCGGGCACTTGGAAGACTAAGACAAGGATCACTCAGAGTTGAAGGCTAGAGATCAACCTGCACTGCATAGCAAGACCTTACGTCAAAAAAACAAAAAAAAAAAAAAAAAAGGAAAAAAAAAAGTTAAGGACATTTTTAATCATGAAATAAATCAAGCCAGAATTAAATAATTCATTGCAAAGCCATGACATTAGTCACTACTGAAAAGTGCTCTTTTTGAATTATAAAAATATCAGAGGATTTTTACCTGTTCATTGAGCACATCAGCAGAAGTGAACAGCTGTTTAAAAACCTCTTACATTTGCAATAAGATATAAAACAAGGCCAGAGCTAAGGAAAATAACCAAGCCCAAGGAGAAAATATCTGATGGAAGCCACACATTGCAAGGTTGGAGGTGGCATGGAGTTCTTAAACAGCCTCCCTGTGATCATTCTTCTTGCCTTCTGTGTGACAGGCAAGTTATATGCAGTATCTCATTTAATATCCACTGCACCTCCTGAAGACACAATTTCTGTTTCAACAGATGAAGATTTGCTAGAGATGTTAAAGTTGCATGAGGAAATAGACTTCAACCACAAGTCAGCCTGCCTACCAGCACTTTGTTTCATTACTCTGTTCTGCCACCATTTTCTTTTTCAGATTAATAATCAAATTAACTGATGATTTTTTAAGGAGGAACTTTTTCTGCAGGAATCCTTACACTTTTCTCCTACCTTGGTCTCTACCCAGTGCTACATTTATTTGCTAATATGTATATGCTGTGTGTCACTATAACTGGGCCTCGTGTGCATAATATAAGTAATACCATTTAGATTTCCCCTTGTCATTGGGCAAAAAGATAATTTACTAGTATTGAGTGTTTATATTGATTTGTGTTGCTTTAAATCATAAGTGGGAGGAGATAAGCTGGACTTAGTATCACTCATTCATCTTGCTCATCATGCAGGAAATAGCCCTTGCTAGACCCTACCTGCCTTACTGTTCTAGATGTCATTCATTCAACATGTGTGAACTTCTGCAAGGTGGTTCAAGTGGTAGAGCGAAAAAGGCATCAGTGTACAACATTTCTTTCAGATTATAGTGTGTGTTTCACAGTTAAGTGCTGTAAGAAAAATCAGGACACAGAGGGGCCCCAGATTAAAATCAGTATTCTGACTAATAGCATGCCACACTATTCCCGTAGCAAAACAGTAGCATCTGACTTCATAAGGAATTAATGGGTTGGCCAAGTTAGTAGTCGGAAGTGGTGGTTTTGTCCTGCCTTCCACTCATACATTTGGCCTACTAGTTTTTGCCCTTTTCCTTTGATCTCCTTCCTTTCCACGAGGACAGACATAATGTTGGTCCAGGTCATAGTAATAGAAAAAAGAATCCAGACACACACATTTGAAATTATTGCTAAAGAGTATTGTGTACTGAGCAGCAGGTTCAGGCATGACTCTTGCAAGAGAAAATTAAAATGGGGGTATGGAGAATAAGAAATTCAGTATCTGCTGAAGTTAGTTTTAAAGTTAGCAATTCTCCTAGCAAAGAAAACAATATAGGGAAATATGAAATGTGCTCTAAGATGTATAATGATTTAAGAAGATATTCTTGTCTTCAGCCACTGTGTGGCGTGTCACAGTTGATGTGGCTGTGTGCAGTATGGAGGGGAGTTCGTACCGCTAGTGACTGAGTCCTCTGCAGTGCCAGGCTGGTTATATTGATGTAATAGAGATGGAGAAAGCTAAGGAGAATTGTTAAGACCCACCAATTGTCTGTTTCTGAAAGTCCGTGCCTATCACTCACCAGAGAATAATTAATGTAGCCATCAGAAACATCCTGAGGACTGGAGGAAGTCCTGGGGCCTTGTGGTACTACATTGACCAAGGTCATCACATGCCGGCACAGTGATAGGAGAGTGGGGAGAGGGTAGACCCAGGGCTCCACTATGGACAGATACACTGCCTGCATGGTCATTTAACTGATAATGTTATCCTGTACTTGAAACTGGACATGCAGCATTCTCAGTACTACTAAATAGCAAATTGGGAACAGGCCAGGAATTCTGTCTTTGTAACATATCACAGCATGTTTTTGAATTTTGTGCATTACTTTATATTTAGTAGTACTATCATGTGTATTTAGCAAGCACCTTTGATAATTTTGACTAATTTAATATAAAAATTACAAAGTTATTGTGTTTCGGTAACTAAATAGTACATCATAATTGGGACCGGACTCAAACTTTCAAGAATTGAGAAAATTGAATCCCTAAATTGAAAGCATCTTGATAACTTGGGTCAGTGAATGAATTTTCCAGTCTTCCTCCACGCCAGCAGTTCTCCCATGGGGGCCAGTCTTCATCCTCCAGAACTGTTAGGGGACCCTGAGGATGACCCCAGACCTTCTGTCTCCCTCCATCCCCACCTAAGGCACATTAATGCCCTCAGATTAATTATTACCCATTCACAAAAGATGGCCAACTCGCACGTGTCCACCTGACATTAGTGTTCTCTCCATGTCAAAACCAAACTCCTGACCCTTCTGCTAATGTCCTCCCTGCTGGTTCAAACAGAAACCAAGGCACTGCTATCCCTCTCTTCCTGAGCTTCCACCCCCTCAGATACTGGCGATGCACCTGTTAAGGCCTCCCTGCTCCAACCCCAGTGCTCAGTCACCTCTCATTGTTTCAGAATACACATCTGATCTTAACTTCCTTCCTCCAGAAAAGTGAACAGAAAGTAGAACTCATCTAACATTTAAACACTCACCTGTAGCTTTGCATTTGGGGAAAGGCCAACTACTGCCTTACTACACCTCCCAGCCCCTGTCTGGCCTGACCATGTCTGCCTCTCTGGTCCTTCCCAGCTCCTACCTTTTCATGCTGCTTGCTCCCTCTCATTTCTCCCATTCAGCACAGGACTGCTGCCGGAGGGTCCTCTTGTGCTCCCCGTGCCAGCAGCACTCTTTCCCTGCCCTCCCCATCAGTTGCTTGGTGTGGAGATCCAGACCCAGCTCATTCAAGCTTCCTCCAGGAAGCCTTCCTGGTGGCCCAGTTTGATTTTATGTCCCAGCCTCACAACCATCAGTATTAAGAAAATGGATTTGTTAGCTCATCTGCTGTATGACTGCCTTCCCCTGGAAGAACAGGAGGACCTATAACTGGGTGAGGGCCTGGCACCTAACAAAGTGCCTGGCACAGAGTAACAGTGAGAAGGAGAGTACCATGTCATGTCCAAGTGAGTTTGTCATCTGTTCTTCCCCTTGGGTCAGATGTAGATTAGGAGGAGGGGTTGAACAGCAGAAGCCCAGCTATGTGCCAGTGTTTCTAAATTGTAGCCGCGTGCGAGACTACTCAGTGGGAGGCATCTGGACTTGTGAACATGCCGGGCGCCTCCACTGAAGCAGGGTACAGAGCTGTCCTGCAGCATAATTGTGTAGGGAAGAAGAGCTGGCTGTTTGTTTTTGTTTTAAGATAAGGAATCACTATGCCGTTTAGGCCTGGAATGCACTATGGAACCCAGGCTGACCTCGAACTTGCTGCAGTCCTCCTGCCTCAGCATCCCAAGATGTAGACACCATGCCTGGGAGCTGGCTATTTGTATGTGCATGTGTTTCTTCTTTACTTGCCAGGGAGTCAGCAGTGTGAATACATATGTATGTAAAGATCCCCCGTGTATTAACTATTCCTTTTTTCAAGTTCTCAGGATGATGTCTAAACTTAATATACCGCTTGTAGGATTTTTGTCTTGAAAACCCTGCTTCATCCAAAATTGATTGATTTGATAAGGCATCTTGAGATAAATAGAGGTTCACATTTGCATTCAAGAAAAGATTTGTTAGACAAGTACTATATGAGATTTCAGGAACCCATGTAACAGAAACCATACTGGTGGTAACTAAACCCAGCAGCCTGTCTTATCTAGAACTCGGTTTAGCACTAAGAAGTAAAGGGGAGAGAAAGAGGCTCTGAGTGGCCAAAGAGTGTGTAACAAAATCTTTGCTTTGAAGTCCTTGGATTTTTCAGTTAGAAGAGTTCCCAGACTGTTTTCTGGGGGTTGACGCTTCCTTTAGACATTAGCCACGTGGTCTTCTTCATTTAGCATCCCTGACGGACAGCAGGTACAAGCAGGAGGGAGGCAGCGTGAGCTGGCAGAAGGTGGCTTCCCCTATGGGGAGAAGGTGGCAGAGGGTAGCAGGGACCACCTGGTGTCAGTGTAGTTACTTCTACCAGGAACCACTGAGATTAGTGCTCATTAGATCATACTTTGGACCTTCATTTCCTACTGCTAAAATGAGTGTGACAGAAAACTCTACATGATTATTTTTATTTGTAACAGTGACTGTGGCTCATTATCAAAAGGTTGGCATGATTCAGTGCTTCAGTGAATTAAAGGAAAATTTCCACCTGATACTGCTGTAGAAAGTAATTTGGTTCTCGAAGTGATAAGGCTCTAAATGCCTGCAAAGCACAGTCCTGCAGCCTTAGGATGCTGAGTGATGAGACCATGGCCATCAGCACTCTGTAAAGCTGAATGCTGAAGGCTGCTGATGAGAAGCGTCTTGGGGGCCGTCTGCATGGAAAGCCTCCACACTTCATTGGTCGGCCTGAGTCACTTTATCCTCTGCAATCTGTTTGAAATACCTTAATGAATATTTCACTACCACCAGTCTATTCTGACCCTTTTCCTAGTTAGATTTTGAGGAATTGGGCACTAAGTTCTAGCCATGTATCATTAAGCAACAGAGTGGCTAGCAAGTTTTTGGCTTAATGAGATGGTTGCTTATGAAAACACTCTGAATATTTACATGTTCTAAGGTGATACTTAATTGTTTTCAAACTGCATTTTACACTTGCTTATCCACCCACATATCATATTTGTGACTTTTTCTGGTACTGACGTCTGTGTATGTACTTGCTTATTTATTTATTTATTTATTTAGGTACTGGGGATCAAACTCAGGATCTTGCACTTGCCAGACAGGCTCTTATACTGCTGAGCTGTATCTCTGGCCCTTCACCGAGCCTTAGATTAAAGGGGGGAAGAAAGTGACAGATTGATACAGATATCAACATTCCTGAAAAAAGCTTTTTTGAAATTATGAATTTTAGAAATACATTTCATGTATGCTGGTATGCTGGTTGTTATGTAACAAGGTCAAATGGTATTCAGAATTTGTAGACTAGTCAGGCGTGGTGGCACTGTCTTGTAATCCCAGCACTCGGAAGGCTAAGGCTCTTAGAGCATCACTGAGTTTGAGGCCATCTAAGGCTATAGAGCAAGACTTGCCTCAATAACAAAAAACAATGACAAAAACAAAATAAAATGAAAATCTAGAATTTTACAATAAACTATCAAAATAGTTAGACAGTTCTTCTGAAAATGATTTATTTTTTAAAAAATAAAGTTTGTCGGGCCTGGCAGGATGGCTCAGTGGTCTAAAGCGCCTGCTTAGGAAAGCTTGGGCGGCTGCAGGGACCGCGGTTCAATCCCTGGCACCACATACTGTGCCAGCCCTGCCCTCAGGGCCGGCTGAGCCGGCCATAAAAATAAATAAACAAACAAAAGTTCTGAAACAAGAAAAAAATAATAATAAATAAATAAAGTTTGTCTTTATTAAATAGTGTCAAATTGTGCATACCACTCTATAATTTGCTTTCTTTAAACATTATTTTGCAAGTTACCATGGTGAACACAGAACTGTCTTTTAAACAACTGCATACTATTTCAGCGTATAATGTCTCAACTAGCCAGTTTTCTATCTTTAGACCTTGACATTGTTTTTTGATTGTTACATTAAGTTTTAGTAGCTTCCTTTATATATATCTTTTCACACAGTTATGTTTTTATAAGATAAATATTGAGACATGGAATTGCTGAGCCAAAGAGTACACATATTTAGAATTTTAATCATACAGTTAAATTGCCGAGTCAAATATTATACTGGCTTACATTTAGCTCAGTATGTGAGTCCCCAGGGCCTTACATTTTTGTCAGTTTCTTATAGTGGCAGTCTTCCATTTTTGCCAGTCTATTGGATAAAAGATTTCTCACTTTATTTTCTCAGTTTTTTAGTGTCATTGTTTCACATTTATTGACAATTTCATGCTTATTTTGTGTATTTTTTTTTATATTTGGGAGAAAATTGCTTTTATTGTTGATTTATAAACACTATATCTAGTAATAGTAATTATTTATTTTCCTCCTTTTTTTTTTTTGTCTTTTTTGAGACAGGGTCTTGCTATGCAATTGAGGCTGGCCTTGAGTTCACTTTTGTAGCCTAGGTTGGTCTCGAACTCGCACCAATCCTCCTGTTTCAGCCTCCCGAAGGCTGGGATTATAGGCATGAGCCACCATGCCTGGCTTCTCCATTTTTGTATTACGACTTTGATTATAGTGTTTCTACTAGGAAGTTTTAAATTTTTGCTTTTGAATTTTAGTTCTTGGGTCTGGGAAGATAGCTTAATGGTTTTAGCACCTTCCTGGCAAGCACAAGGACCCAGATTTGATCCCCGGTACTGCATGCCCTGCTGCTCCTGTGCTGCACGGTACCTGCCCCTGAAACCAGGCACGGTGGCACAAGCCTGCAATCCCAGCTCTGGGGAGGCTGAGACAGGAGGATCACTGGGAGTGTGAGCTGAGCAGTGAGATCCTGTGTGAAATCAGTAAATCTTTTATTTAAAAAATTAGTTCTTAATTTGAAGATTAAGAACTTAATTTGGCATGATTCAGTGCTTCAGTGAATTACAGGAAAATTTCTACCTGATATTGCTACAGAAAGCAATTTGGCTTTAGGACATACCAGGAAAGTTTTGCAGAGAGTCAGTATAATGTAGTAATTAAGACAACAGACATCTTGGTACTCGTCAGAGTTTCACCGATATCAAGTACAGTAACTGGGAAGTTTCTTAGTTTCTTTGGAATTCAGATTCTTCACCTGTAAAATGGAGGTAATGATGATAAATGCATTTCAGAGTTGCCTGGAAGCTGAATTCATGTTTGCATTGTTCAGCGAAAAATGTTTTCTAAATTATTAACACTATATGTCATAGATATTATTCCTACTGTAAGATTTTTTATTGGATTTTTATGGGACTTAACCTTAATCTCATGTTCACCATAAGGTTAATGGGTGATTTAGGATTCCAACTTCTTTTTCTTCAAATTGCTGGATATGCATCCTAGGACTGTTTGATAACTAAAAAATACTCCCTGTGTCTTGTTCTATGTTTTTTATGTACTTAGAAATCCCCAAATGCACTTACTTCAGATCTGTTTTTGCTGCAAGGGGCTGTGTTCCTAAATAACTGATGAACAGGTTTCATCCAGAGATTAATAGAAACTAACCACAGACTGGAAGCCCAAGGCTCTGTCGGAGATCTTCAGGTCTGTCTTTGCCCACTCGCTGCTATTTTGGTGCTTGAAATGTCTTTGAGTTGGTGGTAGAGCCATTCATCCAGATGTTACCTGGGTAGTCCTCAGGGAGGCCACATCCCCACCGTGCACTGCTAATGTCGTGAACCTGCACTGCACCCTGACCTGGCCCCCTCATCTTCACATCCCTTTGCATGCCTGCTGCTGTCTCCTCCAGCTTCCTCAGCCACCCTCAAGGCAGCAGTTCTGTTCTGCTTAGCTGCCAGAGTGAACCCACTCTTCCCCATTGCCACAACTGCCGATCCAGGGTCAAGTCATTGTCATCCTTCCCTTTATCCTCAGAATGAATCCAGACTCCATAGTGTTGCTTAGGTGTCTCTTGGGGCTTCTTCCAGAACACCTGCTTCAGTCCTTCAGGACCACGCTCCTGTGTTATTTTCCCGCTGACTTCTTTTGCAGTATATTGAACGTGCTTTCTGTGTGAGGTATTTCTGCATTTGTTCTCTAAATTCTCTAAAGAATTGTTGGTAGTCTACTAAAAATAAATGTGGCTGCTTGTAGAAGCCAGTACTGCACTGTGATTTCTGCTGAACTTTCCAGTTCCATGCTTGCTCAAGATCTCATGTAAATTTGTCGCTTGTGAACCTTTCTAAACAGTTTCCCCTTTCTTACTACATGTGTAGTTATGGCTTCTGAACTAAAGTGCTTATCAAGAGGTGTTTGTAATGCACAAATTGCTGTAAAATGAATCAAATTTTCTTGTCCATGTTAACATTTTAGAAGGGCAGTCTAGGGAAAGATGTTGGTACCAAGTAAGCCACGACTGTCCTTGAGAATAATGGAAGGCTGTCATAGGTCAGACAACAAATATGCTCCAGTGCTTTGTGTACAGAGCTTGACAGAGGCATGGGCATGGGCATGGGCATCCTGAAGTGTGCCTCAGCTCCAGGCCTCCCCAGCTAAGGCCCACAAACTGCCAGGTTGTGGGTAAGCAAACCCATGAGGTGGAAGCCCAAACCTGCCGCCTTTGTTTGGTCCTTGGGTGTCCTCCCTAGAGAAGTGAAAGGACAGAGCTGTAAGTTTACCAGAAGGAGCACCCTTCCTCAGTTCTGCCACTGTTCCTGGGGAAAGGACTTCCCTGCCTCCAGGAAATCGGAAGGACCATCAGGAGCCAACGCATTGAGGCCCAGTGGGGAAGAAGCCTTCACCTCCATGTTGGGCTTGATGGGGAGGGGAGCTTACCTGATGGCAAGGGTGGTGCTGCCCTCAGCCTGCTAGCGCTGCAGATGCTGAGAGGGTCTCCTGGGAAACAGCAAAGTGAGATGCCAGGTCCTAAGGAATGTGGAGGAGCAAAGCGGGCCTGGGGATGAGTGGAGGACACAGACCCAGAAATTGGCAGTCTTAGGATGCTCTGAAAAGCAGCTAATATAGTTCAGGGAGCTCTGCATGGGTCCAGGTGGGGCTGAGACCAGGATTCCTGGCGCTGGCCAGCTGGGCCTTGTTGTCGTTCCACTGTTGCTTCTTAGAGCTCAGCACTTAGGACAGAATAAAAAGCCTTTGTTGTTGGACAGGTAACCATAGTTCATGAGAAAGTGGGTCAGGAGGCCCAAAGGAGTTGCACCAGACCTGGGGCAGGATAGCCTGGGGCACATATGAGTTTGGGGGCTGTGACTCTTGTGCCTCGATAGCGCTCAGGGGTCACAGACTGGGAAGTGTTCTCATGCTTGATAAAGCCATGCACTCTTCCTGACTTTGATTCTGGAATTGTGTGTTTCCATTTCAGACATACAGTAATAATTCAGAAAGCTCAGCCTAGCAGTCAGACCTGATACTTACACCAATGGGCAATCACTTCAGATTTATCATCTCTAAAATGAAGATAGTGATGGTGGGTGATTAGATGATGTAAAGAAACCATTAAAACTTTGTTAACACTCATTATGCATATTCATGGGGCTCTGTGATGCTTTATGCATGGATTCAGCAACATAAGATGCTCAGTACTGAAGTGTTAGTGTTACTTGGGGGCAGGTAGTTCTGCAGGTGAGTGAAGTCACCACACTTTTATTCCTGTGAAGGAAAGGTTGAGACTTGTTCAGGCTGCCTTGCTAGTTACCGTTAGTTTAACAAAGGCAGTTCGTATATTTTAAATTTCATTTTTCCTTATCATTTAAAAAGATTCTCTAGAAAAATGGGAAACTATCTTTCAAACTTCTGTGCTAGGAGGCGGAGCAGCTCAGCACCAGCAGACAGATCAAGGTCTTCACTGTTCTGTGACCAAAGGCAGGGTTCTGAGGTCTCATTAAAATTCATTTGTGAACAACAACAACAGAAATTTTAAAGAGAAAGAGATTGGCTTACATAAGCTTAGTATTTTTTCAAATTCTTGCAGATTTCTAAAAATTTAATTTGAAAATCCCTTTTTTTTTTTTTTTGGCTAAATTTATCTACAGTTACTGAAACAGTTGTTAGGCACTCTTCGGATTTTAGGCCTGGGTAGCAATCATAAGGGATAGATATAAATGAAGGCCAGCAGAGGCCCAGGGAAGAAGGAGACTGTGGAGGAAGGAGCTTAGAGTTAGGAGCGCTGTAACTGTTTGGAGAATATCATTTTGTAAAGTAAAAAAGTAAAAAAGAATAAAGCAGATACCATGTTTGTGTTTAGCAGATATTGCCTACTTAGGTAGCAGTTTTGAAAATAATTCAGACTTACTCCTTGATAATTTTAGGGTTTGTTTTTGTTTGTTTCTTTTTGTATTATTCCTGGCTCAGCCTGCCCTGGGGGTGGGGCTGGCACAGCATGTGGTGCTGAGGATTGAACTGCAGTCCCTGCAGTTGCATAAGCTTTCCTAAACAGGTGCTTTAGACCACTGAGCCATCTTGCTGGCCCTTAGTATTCATTTAATTGTAAGGAAGAAATGTTCAATGGCTGACATCTAAAAAGCAGAACAGTCCTCTAACTTCTTCCTGGATTATGAAGGCTTTTTCATAAATAGAGATGTGTATGCTTTGCTAAGTTAAACATTTTTTTTTAAGAATTTTTTTATTTTTTCATTTATTTTTTTCTTGTTTCAGAACCTTTATTTGTTTATTCACTCATTTTTATGGCCGGCTCAGTCCGCTGTGAGGGCAGGGCTGGTGCAGCATGTGGTGCCGGGGATAAAACAGCGGTCCCTGAAGCCACCCAAGCTTTCCCAAGCAGGTGCTTTAGACCACTGAGCCATCCCGCCGGGCCCCTTACTAAGTTAAACTTTGAAAATGCATTGCTCCATGATAGTTACGTTGTTTCCTAATTGTAAAACTTCAAACGTAATTGTATTTTGGGGCCTCTTTTCATGTAATTTGGACACAGATGGCAGGTAGTGGCAAATAGGAATTTTATTATGGGTCCTTTTATTTCTCTCTTTAATATAATAATTTTGGTTTCATATTCTAGAAAATTATGACATTCAGACAGATTTGGAATAAGACTGGCTGATTTAATCAGTGACTATACCAGGTTGGCATATAGTCAAGTGTTGGTGTTTTTCATATGCAGAGCTGAAGCTACACGTAATTCATTGCTGAACACAAGGACATCAGCAGTAATTCCTTTGTGCATTAGATTCCTGGTAGTGAAGGACACTTGACCCTTTCCACTTCCAGCCAGATGTGTGACAGCAACCCTCTAGTCCCCACCATGTGATCAGTTACTCAGATATCTGTGTGGAGCACTCACAGGACTGTGCATGGCTAGCACCTGGTTTCTGGACAAGACCAAGATAAGGAACAGAAAGTGTTCTGAACCTTGGTTCCTTAACCTGTTGTGACCAACTGTGATAACTGGATGACATTTTGCAAAGTAGAAAAAGATAGGAGAAAGTAGACATCATGATTGTGTTTAGCAAGTAGTACCTAGTTAGATAATGGTTTTGACACCAGTAAATAGGGCAGCTTCACTGTCCCTGCACAATGTAGATTGAAATGGTCCCGAAGTTTTCTAAGTGGGTAGTAGAGCATTCCCTCCACTGCAGGATTTGCTAGGAGAATTTTTAGTAGTGCCAAAGACATATGAGAACAAAGCTTTTCATTTTGGGGCCCAGGTCCAAAAAAGGCAGTTTGGGCATAAAATAAAGAAGGTTGTGTCAAGCATTTCTTGCATTTTCTTTTCCCTTTGACTTCCTGGGTCAAGTTTTGGTGAGAAGGTGTGTGACCATTAGTGTCTGTCTGGACCCAGCAGCTTGTTAAGAGATGTACTTAGACACCACGTAGTACTCGCTCCCCTTGAAGAGTCCTCAAAACACTGACCACCACCAACTTGTGCTACTCAAAACAGATTCCTAGAATGTTCTTATTGAAGTAGAGTATGTTTGGTCACACTTTGAGCCAAAGTGAAGTTGTCTTTTGCAGTTTCTGTCAGTTTCCTGGTTTTGTTCTCCCCCTTTCTCTTAAAAACATACATGCTGGGGCTGGGGAGATAGCTCCATGGCACAAGTGCCTGCCTGGCAGATTCAAGGTCATGAGTTCAAACCCAGGTCCTGAAAAAAAAAAAAAAAAAAAAAAATGCATGCTGCCGTGTGTTACCCACATACATGCATCTGTTTGGCTGAAGTACAGCCATGTTGGTGAGCATGTTGTTGAGAGGCCTCTGGTAAATTGCCTGTAAATACTATGCTGTAGCAAGTTTGTTAGAGCGGCAGGCCACCTGCTTCATCCTGTTTCCTTTATGCATTAATCAAATGTTCTCTCCGCTTTATTTTAAATTGCAAAATATTTACAGTCCAAGGTTAACTTTGTGCCCTCGTTCAATTGGGTTGTTTACATCTGCCTCAGGTATTTCATTTTTGTCTTTACATCACATGAGCCAAATGTAACATTGGCTAAGAAACTTTAAAATCAGTCACAAAAGTTAAACCAAACACAGAAAATTTTATGCTATCAGTTACTGATTTTTTTAATTCCTAGAGTTTCTTTTTTTTTTTTTTTTTTTTTAATGTGCTAAGGGATATTGCATTGGCTTAATTTTTTTAACTTTATTTATTTATGTTATGGCCAGCTCAGCCCACCCTGTGATTGGGGCTGACGCAGTGTGGTGGGGATCGAACCATGGTCCTTGAAGTTGCCTAAGGTTGCCTAAGCAGGTGCTTTAGACTGCTGAGCTATCTCACCAATCCCTGCATTGACTTTAAAAATTGTTAAAGCACTTACATGTTTGGTAAAGTGCTTCTGCTTAATTTGAACTGCTCATTTCTCCTGTGCTTAGTGAGCTATGTGTCAAATCCCTTTCAACACGCACAGTATTCTTTCCTTAAGCCATTAGAGCATCTTGGAATTTTCATCTTTTCACATACCAGCTCTGTCTTCCGTAAATTCATGAAAACGAGTTGAAAGGACGGTTGATTCAGAATGCTGTGGACTTGAGCTTCATCTGTCAGACAGGCCCAGTGTGGAAAACTGCATCAGAACTCCCAGCCAAGAGACTAGAGACAAGACCCACCCAGCTGATCCAAGAGCAGAACATCTTGCCAGAGTGGCACAGCAAGGGTTCACAGACTGCGTGCTGCAGAGAGTGTCTGACCACCCCACTAGGGTTGTTGATGTCACCTGCAGTTGCCCAGGGGCCAGGGGTAGCTCAGTGCTACCAGCACTCTTACCTGCTGTGACTCTCCCATCCTCCAGGGACTCTTAACACCAGTAGGTGTCACCCGTTTCCTCTGTGACTGACAGTCGCTAGGGCTACTTTGCTGCAGCTGAGACTGGGTAGACCCCAAGCACGGATTGTTCAGATGTCACCCATAATTGTTCCTCCTGAGCAAGGCTTGCCCAGAATAGTAGTGAGCTGAGGTCCTTGGCGGAGCACAGAGAAGCCACAGGGGGCTGAGGAGGTAGCTCAGCAGCACAGCGCCTGTCCAGCAAGTGCAGTCCTGAGTTTGACTCTTGGCACCAAAGAAAAGAAAAAAAGAGCTAAAGGCGGCTTTTGTTTCTTTAGGAGACCAAAGCAGGATGGTGGAGAGCATAAAGGTAGAAGTAGGGGCAGCTAACCTCCCTCTCCAGTGCAGGCAAGCTACAGAACCCACACCAGGCCTCTGTGTAGGGTGTTACAGGAAGATGCACTACAGAAGTAGTAGCCCTGAATTAATTAATTGATCGATTAATTAGTTTGGTGCAGGGTCTCACTATGCAGTGTAGACTCATAGTGATCCTCTGTCTCAGCCTCCCCAGTGCTAGTATTACAGAGGTGCACCACCACACCCAGTTTCAGTGGCCTGCTTGGAGTGGGGCTGGCACAGCACATGGTACCAGCTGGGTCCTTGCACTTGCCAGGCAGGCACTTCAACCTCTGCACTCTCTCCCCGTCCCAGCCCTGAATTTTTTTGCTTCTTGATTTGTAACTTAATGTCTTCTCATATTTTTACTTTGTAATTCAGTATTAATCAGACCAGCTACTAGGTAGAGAGTTAGCCTGCCATTTCACAAGGTGGCAACATGTTGGCATTTGGACTTAATGGTTGAAATCACTTTTTTTTTAGAACCTTAAACATTAAAAACTGGAAATTCTAGTGTATCTCAAGATACATATTATTTCTCATATATGGTACTAATACAGAAATTAGAGAAATGAATTCCATAATTATTCTTTGACCTCTTCTTAAGCCCTTTTTTCTGTGAAGGTGAGATGGTATAGATAATACCTAGGAAACTAAACTTACTCACATATGAGGCTCCAATTTCTTTTACTGTTTCGGTTAAAATGAAAAGCCTAAATAAATTGCCATTTAAAACAGTAAACATTCCTTATAAATGTATTTGATTTTCTCTTTCCCCTGTTCTGTAATTGGAGAAGCTATTGGAGAAGGAATGGCCTGATGTTTTTAGTTGAAATATACCTCACCTCTCTGGTTTTTTACTGTGGTAGACCATTAGTGTTGGCCTAGGTGTGTGAGGCCAGATCCCATAAGTGTTTTAACAGCTCCTACAGGATATTGAGTGAATTTACAGAAGTCAGTTTACTAAAGTAAACCCCTTTGAGTTTCACTACTTGCTCTGTAAAATAGACTTGGTACCTTTCCTACTTTCAGAGCTGGGGAACATAAAATGAGACGATAGGTAGGGAAGTGCTTTCAGAAAGATACAAGTAAGTTACTGGGATTCATGCTTGTACTGACTCTTAAGAAACTGACATGGCATTAAAGAATTTCAGCCAAATCTCTAGGTTTGCATAATTGACCAAGTGTGAGGTTTCCTGCTCTTCAGAGTAGGCATAGACCTGAGACAGTTTTTCTTAGTTTTTCATCGTACTCTTACTGTACTTGTTTTATTTAAAATAACAAGAGAACTCTCTCTTCTTCACACATTGGCTGCATTATATGGGTGATCTCATTTAAGCTGTACACCTCCTATGAAGTCCGTGCAATTTTCATTCTGTTTTACAAATGAGAAGGCAGAGTGGCTGTTCTCCAGCACAGCTACAGCTAGTGTCTAGTAAGGCCGCCACACAAGCTCCAGTATCTGACAGCTAAGACTCCAGATCTGTCCTCTAAACCACTATGATTATCTTTCATACTTTTTTAAAAATTAGGAGCTAGGGGCTAGAGAAATCGCTCATTGGCATGTGTCTGCCTGGCAAGTGCAAAGTCGTGAGTTCCATACCCAGTCCCGCAAAAAAAAAAAACCTAAATTTATGGGCCAGTGAGATAGCTCAGCAGTCTGAAGTGCCTGTTTAGGCAAGCTTAGGCACTGCAGGGACTGCAGTTTGATCCCCAGCACCACATGCTGCACCAGCCCCACCCACCCCCAGTGCAGGCTGAGTTGGCCATAACAAATAATAAATAGTTAATAAATAAAATTAGGAGCTAGGTTTGAGTTGCATGAAAACAAGTTTTATATTGTCTTGTATATTATTCATGTCCATGTGCCTGTTGTTTCTCATGTAACAAATGATGATGTTAAAATCATATCTAATGCTCGAGGGATGGTTCAGTGGTCTAAAGCACCTGCTTAGGACTGCAGTTCAATCCCCAGCACCACATGCTGCACCAGCCCCGTCCCCTGGCCAGGCTGAGCCGGCCATAATAAATAATAAATAATAAATAAAAGTAAAAGTCACATCGAGTGATAGCTTTATCTGTTTAGGTCTCACAAAAATACAGAAGACATCTTTTAAGTTTCTTGTTATATGCAATTCTCACAAGGCAAGTTGTAAACGCAAATTCATAGTCAGTGCATTTATTGTGCCAGCTAAGGGAGGAGGTCCAGATGGCCAGTTTGGTTAGGTGTCCACCATGCACATTGTTTGCAAGCAAGAGCCGAGATGGGTTGGGCATGCACATGTAATAAAAGTAGCAATCCTCAGCATTTGTGAAATACTTCCTTGCCTTCAATAAGAGCTTGCCATGTTTTGGCACAAGTGAGCTGTATTCCTGTTTATGGCTGGTAGGAATTGTTTATAAATGCATAAGTGGTGAAGCAACAAGCAGTGTTCCTGACCCCATGCTTGTGGCACTCTTAGTACTCTCTCTTCTAGCTTAAACCTGTGCGCCCTGCACATGCTCCCAGGGTGCTCTGTGATACTGCAGGCATTTTGAAATAAATTTCTTCACAACTAGTGACAGCTGGTCCATTTCTGTATTAAAGGGCTTCTGGGGAAGGAGCTAGGTTTTATTTCTGGTGATTTCTAAATATAAAAAAAAAAATGTACATTGAGAATATCTGACCATATTCGTGCTCTGGGCACACTCAGTATGTTCTTTAATTTGTGTGTTTTCAAGTATTGGGAAACTGTATTTACTAATTTGTGTAAAGATAGTAGTATCTAAGCCCAACATCCATTAGAGTGTTTTCTAAATGGGTTTCAGTGCATATTCTCGTTAATTGATGGTTGCTTTGTCCTAAGGAAAGAACTAAGTTAACAAATGGCTACTTGTCAAGTACGGGATTATTTTTTGTTCAACAGGTATCCTTGATAATTAAAAGAGCTTAGTAGCTCTGAGAGAACTCAGTAATCGGCCTTCCCAGCAAACAAAACAGATTGTCTTTGAGTTTACAGAAAGGGCACCCAGGTAGAAACTGAAATCTCCTTCAAGGCAAGGTAAATACCTTTGCCTGCGACTGTTTTCTCTGACGCTGTGTTACTTTGTTTTCTTCAGCAACAATAGGAACATGCTGGCCATCCCACGCAGCTTCCCTATGAGCTGGTAGCAGAACCTTGCTCTGTCTCATCAGCTCAATGCTACTGTGCCTGGAATTGAGTTGTCCCTTGGGAAATCTGGAGTTGAGGTCCCAAGAGAGTTGAGTTCTTGTGATCTTTAGCACGTGCCCAGCTATATGTAGGTAGTTTCATGGGAAACTTGGGGAAAATTGAAGTATACTGTGTGCTAGGTGGGAAGACACCTCAATGAATGAAAACAGTGTAAAGGAAGACATGTATCATTTTACATCCTATTGCATTAATCATAATTCAGCCTTCTGGGTGGAAGTTGCATGGGGTCTGATGTGTCTCTGTAATACTTTTGTACAGTTGAACTGTGGGCTGCTAGCACAATTGAGAAATGGAGGACAGTTCCTATTGCCAGTTGTAATTCTTTAATGAGTGAGCCAGGCTCATACCCATACCTTTGAAAGGGCAGCCAGCAGAGAAATATTGCCTGGCAGGGGACCCAGGTAAGGCAGGGACAAGGACTTTCCTGAGGGGCAGCTGGTGCAGAGCATTGCCACCACTGGATGTGGGGCACAGAGGGCACCGTCACTGCTCCAAACACAGCCACCTAGTGGGTGATGGGAGAGAGCCGGCAACAGACAGGCAGGACAGATCCACCTGCTCAGACAGACCTGAGCAAGGCAGAGAAGGAGAAACCAAGTGCTTTGCCAAGACACTTTGGGGCTGGCTTGGTTGGTTGGTATTTTAAGATAGGAAGAGGAGAGAATTCTTACAGGCAAAAGAGATGGAGCAAAGGAAAGGAAATTGTACCAGTTATTAAAACAGTGGATGTGCTTTTCTGGAATGCTGATGAATCGTGAGTCTTAGAAGGGGTTTAATTGATGGTTAATAGTTAACAGCAAGCCAGCTTGTGCGGAAAAGCTTGCCATGGTTATGAAATATGTACATAGGGGTTTTCTCATTGCTTAAATTATTATGGTGCATGGGGTAACAAAGCATTCATTCAACAGATTTATTAAGACTTGGCTATGTTCCAGGTGCTAGGAGTACAGCAGTGATAAAACATAAAAAACCTGCTCCTGTAGAGATTAAATTCTAGCAAAAAGTGGTCGTGTCTCAGGACTCATTTGTATGGTTTCAGTTCCCGAAACTTCTCCTGTTTTATACACTTGCTTTAGGGTGTGATCTCTTTGAAAGGGGCTATCCCTAGTCCAGTTTGTTCAGGAAATCTCATTTCCATCTCGGCCTTAGGACAGCTCTTAAACTTCCCCACTCTGTTCCTGGTTGTCTCTTGTAGTTATCCCATAAGGACATTGTCCTCCGTCGTGGTGTGACTTGATCAGTGTGTGAACCTGGCTGGGGCCAGTCAATCTTCATTGTTGAAGCACACCTCTGACAGCACACTTTGGTCATCTGGGTGCACCTTCTTGGGAATAATAAGATCTCAAAAAAAATTAAATGTTAGAGGTTGAACATAATGATTTTTTACAGTAGGTGTAGTGTCACACCTGTAATTCCAGTACTAGAGATTGCTGTAAGTTTGAGGCTAGCTGGAATGAATACCTTACAAGACCCTGACTCAAAAGAAAATTACATTTTAGAAAATAATTTATTTTAAATACCCTCTCCCGGTATTGCTTATTATCCTGCCTACTCAGAAGCTCTCAGGTTGAGGGGTAGAGACATGGCTAAGCTAATACTGTGGCAGTCGTGCTGTTTATCTGTTATAATGCTTTCTTGGAAGAAATGAACACAGTTGATTCAGTGCTCATGATTTACCTTAAATCATTTGAATCTTACAGCTAGGCTGTGTTTCTGTCCTTTACCGCAGAACCTTCACTCTGCGCCCTTCTTGGAAGTCTGGGGATAAAATAGACCCTGTAGAAATAGCGGCTCTGGTTTTGTGCTTGTACTGTGATATCAGGGTCCGCTGCCAAGTTGCACCACCACCCACTGAGGAGACTCCAGTTTAGAAGAGTGTGGACTCCAGCCCTCTCTGGGCAGTGGCCCTCAGGGTACACCTGCTCATCCTTTGCTGAGCTCTCCCGTTTCCTCTCTGTTGCTTGTGTAGGAGGCTGCCTCCTCACCTCATGGCTTCTGCCTCCTCTTCCAGGGACAAAATCAGTAAGGGTTTTCTTCAACGTTTTGGATTCCCACTAACCACAGGAAAATCAACAGTCATTAGCAAAATTACAGAGATGGGTGGGTAAGTTTCAAAGCTGTGGGAAATTTTTTTTTCCACTGTTCTTAGCTTTGTTTATGGACTGTGTACATTTTCCTGAGGATGAAGCACTTCATTTCCCCCAAGATTGGTGTCCCACCTTTCTCTCCTGCATCCCCCCTAGGACTAGGACCAATGTGTGACTGACCTGGTGGCCCCAATGAGACTTGCATCCCAGAAACCTTTCTGATTTGAAGCTCCTCTTGGGAGGGCATTACTTCCTTGGGGCCTGCTGTGTCCAGATCTGAGTAGATAGCAGTCAGTACTGCTCAAGTGAAAAGCTTTGTTATCAGGTAAGACAGCCCAGGGGGCACAATTGGTGCACACATCTATTCATTAGCCCCTCTGATTTTATCCCTGTGCCAGGCCTCTTGGGAGCACAAGGTATATAAAGTTGAGGCTTGTTTCCATCCTCAGGATCTAGCCCACTGTCACATGCTGGACACTGTAGAGTAATAGACCATCTTAGGGTGCTTTTAATCAGCACTAAGGGAGATTCCCTCTCAGAGTTGCAGGCATGGTGGCCAGTGGGTAGCATCTGGGGCGGTGTCTCTAACACAGAGAATGGCCCTAAATTTAGCAGTCAGGTGGAACCTGAGTCAGTTGTAGACTCTTAAGACCAAGGAGTAACCTAAGAAAAATGAGGCCAATTGAAGGGGCTTTCTGTTTTTTTGGGTGTTTTGTTTTGGCTTTTGAGACAGGGTCTTGCTATGCAATTCAGGCTGGCCTTGAACTCATTATGTAACCCAGATTTGCCTTGAACTTGCAGCCACCTCCTGCCTTAGCCTTTCAAAAGCCAGGGTTTCAGGCATGTGTGACCATGCCTGGCTCAGGAGGGTGGTTGACTGGTTGGTTGGTTGGTTGGTTGGTTAGTTGGTTGGTTGGTTAGTTGGTTGGTTGGTTGGATTTCTCTGTTCATTTGTGTTTGTTTGTTCCTTCTTCTACATGCTAGGTAAATTTTATTAATGTCAGCTTTGTTTTCATGTTTCTTTTAAAATTTTGATCTGTTGTCAGCCTGGATGATAGTGAATTATACCAAAGTTGGCCTTAGTAAAAGGAATATTCATGTGCATGCTTACAAAAGAGAGTTGCTGTCATGTTCTAAATGGGGAGAATGCATTTTCTGTATGACAGGTAGAGTTCATTGTCCTGTTTCCACTTGGATTTTTTATTAAGTATCTGAAGTCATTAAAATTAGGAAATAGTCTCCGAGGCATGGTGGGACATTTAATCCCAGCTACATAGGAACCTGAGACTGGAGGGTCGCAATTCCAAGGGCTGCCAGGGCTTTTCGGCTAGGTCCTCTCCAAAACAGAGGAAGAGGGTCATGACACACATAGCTGGCTAAATCATAAATAGTGAAAATTTATGAACAATTTCTATATCACTTTGAAATGAGGGAAATGCTATTTAGGAAGACAGAAATTTATATTATATTCAGAACAGGATTTCATAATTAAAGTGCCATTTAAAAAAGTGATTAGTGTATACTCATCTTTGCTATTGATAAGTGGCTAAGAGACACTGTAAGAAAAGAGAGAGTGCCACCTATTGACTTTTGATTCCTAAAATGTTTCACTTTGAATTCCAGTTTCTCCAAATGTACATATGCTGCAGTTAACTCCAGTGGGCAGCTTGCACCAGAGGGTGAGCCGTCATCTCCCAGTGGCTACCTAGGCTGAGGAGCGTTCTCAGAGGGAGGAGTTCTTGTATTAGGGTCCTGAAGTAATTAAAAACTCTATATATAATGTGTAGGAATTCATTCCATATAAAATGCTTGATATTTAAGTTTGTGTTCTAGACAGCAAATGCCAACAACTAAAGATTAGTCTCTCTCTTCCTCTCTATGTGTATATATTAGATACAATTTATATATATTTATAAATATATAAATACATATATAAGTTACATATAATTATAATACATAATTTGCAGTGCCATTTACACATTCAATAATCAGTATCAGTTGGCTGAATAGCAGATGTTCCCTGAAAATGTTTTGATTTTCAGTAATATAAAAAAACAGAAATATTTTATTAATAATTGTATTTTCAGATTAGCACTGCAAAGATAATATGACTCTTGTTAACATTATGTAGCTTAAGCCAGGCGTGGTGGTGCACGCCTATAATCCCAGCACTTGGGAGGCTGAGGCAGGAGGATTGGTGCGAGCTCAAGGCCAGCCTGACCTGCATAGTGAGACCCTGTCTCAAAAAGACAAAAAAAAACATTATATAGCTTTTCTTCTCAAAAAAAGAAAAAATAAAAACAAATGTCATTTCTGTGACTTGACGCAGTAGGTGTGTGTGAGGCTGCTGGGGCAGTCGGCAAGCTTAGTGGACGAGCGGCTGTGTGTGTGCTGCCTTTGGACGGGAGCAGGCCAGTGCTGCAGCCAGGCCTGGGCAGCCATGTCCCTGTCTCATCAGAGGCCACTGTTGTGCACCTTCTGACCTGGAGCACTTAATGTGGAGCATAGCTGCGTGTCTCGGTGAAGAGAAATGGTGCACTGATTAAAGAAAAAGAACAGGCGCCAGTGCTGTGTCAGCGGCGCGGCGCCTGCTGGGCAAGGACATGGTACTGAGTTCACTTTCCAGTTCTTCAGTCAGTCACAGAAGAGTTGTGTGTGTTGGCATACACCTGTCATCCTAGCACTCAGGAGGCTGAGGCAGGAGCGTCATTGCCAGCCTGGACTACAAAGTGAGCTCAAGGACAGCCTGAACTGACCCTGTCCCACAAAGACAAAAAGAAGTGTTAATGTCTGTAGCATGAAAGAACCTACAACCACACATCGTGCTGTCTGCTTTCTTGATGTCCTCTTACTGTTTTGATCCTTGAGATAGCTTGGATGATCTCTTACACAAGTACTGCTCCTCATGGTAATTAAGCTTGAATTACTTTTATAATAGCAAACGTTGGTACCAAAGCTTAAAGCAGCATTTCCTAGTTTGAGTTATCACAAGGTCTACGGATTGATGTAGCTAGCATGTAATGGTGGTGATAATGCCAAGAAAACACTTGGAAATTCAAGGAGCCCTCTGGGTTATAGGAGTGGCACAAAGTATTTCATACACTACGGGGCTGGGAGGTGCTCTACACTTACCCACTAAAGGGCATTCGTAGTTCCTCCTCACAGTGTCCACTGCTCTGTCTCCTGACAGAAAGACGGCACCTGCAGTCGCGGTGCTGTTGGAGTCTGAAGAGAGGCTGCAGTCCCTGTTGGCCCCCTCAGTGCACACAGAAGCGTCTTACACAGAGCTCCACATTCCACGTGGGGCTAATCAAAAATTGCCATGTGCAGAAGCCAGAAAAAAAAGTTGTGTTTGGCTGCTCATCTGTATTTCAAGTGAAAATACTATTAAATTACGAAGCAGCATAGTGGAAGATGAGGAGGGTGGGGCTCTGAAGCCAGAGACCTGGTTTGGGAACCCAGAGTGCCATGCGCTACACTCAGCTCCTAATGCTACTTGACCTTCCTTCAAGAGCTGCTGTCGCAGTGCGGCTGCCCGTGCTCACCCTGTGATCTTGGCGAGCCTGAGGGCCAGCGTCCCACCAGCACCTAGCATGGCATGTGCAGCAGGCAGAGCACCCCGTGGAGCGTGGCCTTAACCGCAGTGATGCCAGCAGTGATTAGGTTCACGGGTGCTTGTCATGTGCTTGGCACCATTTTCAGTGCCTGCTCTAGGTTCACTTATTTTAAAACCATAGTAGTGGGGCTAGAGAGGTAGCTCCATGGCACAAGTGCCTGCCTGGCAAGTGCAAGCTCATGAGTGCAAACCCCGGTCCCACAAAAAAATAATAAAACTGCAGTAAGAACTAGGTGCAGAGAGCTTGGAGCAGAACATGGCACATGGTCAGGAGTATTAACTCCTATTCAAATCCCATTTTACCAAAAAAATAAAATTAGTGGGAAGGAATTTGAAAGTTAACTTCCCTTTAGATACATGTAAATTTATTTACTCTTAGTAGCCACTTTATAGGGCAGGTACTTTTATCTCAACTTTATGATGAGGAAATGGAGGCTTAGAAAAACTTAACTAACTTAGACATAAGTCACATGGCTAATAGCAATCAGACCGTAGTTGTAACCCAGCCCATCTAGCTCCTGTCCCAGGTCACTGAGCCACACTTGTTGAATATGCATGTGCTGTGACCTTCCCTGCCCCTTCCAGGAACATGTCCTTCCGGGTGTGGAAACTCTGTCAATTGAGAAGCCCTTTGGTTTTTTTACATATTTAACTTGAAGCCACTTTTCCTAAAGTAGTAAAGGGGAGTGTGAAGTGAGATTGAAATCCGCCCTGCATAAATTTCTTCATGGGCTCTACCTTGTTAAAATGGAATGATCTTGACAGAAGCTTTCTCATCTTATCAGTTTGGGTGGTGATTGATCCCAGCAGTTCTTCACACTTATGTAGAGATCTACTATGCTGCCTGCCCTTGCAACAAGAGCTGATGGTCACAGTTGGCGACGCTGGTCGCCTGCCCTGTACCTCTGAACTCACTGGTGTTCTTTCTTATGCAAGTGAACAGCTGCAGTCAGTTACCTTGCATGGCCCTTTCTTGAGCCACCTTGCTGCTTTGGCCACTGCCCTCATTTGTTTCAACTGTAATGCTGATTTCTTTCTGACCTGCTTTGGCTTCTGCATGCACCAGCAGCGCCAAAGATGCTTGAATGACCTGCTGTGCACTGTTCTGTCCCATGGTCTTTTGTAGTGAAATGAGAGCCCGTCTGTAAATTTCATATTCTGGAGCTTTCTTTTAGTCAGAGATTTTCAGAGGAAACAGTATAATATCTAGTCATAACTGCCTTGTCTTGACCTCTGACCTAAGTCCTTGGTAGCATGTGAGTAGGCTGGAGCAGGGACAGTTCTTTCTGGCCACGTGCTTCTCCAAGTGTTGATTGTCAGCCAGCCTCAGTGTCTGCCACTCCTTCCCCTAGGGCAGATTCACACCAGGAAGCTTTGCACATCTTGTTGGGGGAGCTGTCAGTTAACCTTCTCTCCCCATTTTTTTAATTTTTGGAGACTAGGTTACAATTATGACATGCTAAATTTTAAAATAGCAGAGAAATCTTCTATTCAGATATTGTGACATCTGTGCTGGTTTCTTTGGATTTTCTTAGAAATACTGCCTGAACTGGAGCAAGAGGTCTGCAGAGCTGGTCCAGTGCATTGTATAGCAAGGAGTGCTGCTAAAAAGACTCCCACACAGGGTATGTGTAAAGGCGGCTGTGTGCCATCTTTTCTCATGGAGCCTCCTGGCGTACATGGGTCTTTATTAGAAGCTCTGAGATGTCCTGTAATAAACCTACTGTACTTCTATTCAGCTAGTGCTTCCCAAGCCACAGAATCATGAGATGTTCAGTACAATAAGGTACTTTTTTTTTTTTTGCCAAAATTAGGCCTTTTCTTTCTTTCTTTTCTTTTTTTTTCTTCCTGTATTTAGGACAGGGTCTATAGAGACTTACTACATAGATCCACCTCATAGTGGTCCTCTAATTTTCAGTCTCCCAGCGTGCCCCAGGGCAGAGCCAGCACAGCAGGCTGGGAATCGAACCTTACGCTCTGCCTGAGCAGGCACTTTACTCTGCTAAGCTGTCAGGCCAGCCTTTCAAAGTTAGGTCTTCCATCTAGGACATCTTTCAACATTTACACACTCTGCTTGGGCATCATCCCTGGGTTTTTCCAGTACTTCCACAAATAAAATTCATGATGAAGTGTTCCTATTGTAACTATTTTATGGCACTTCAAATCCACTATAGCAGTGGTTTTTGGTTTTTTGTTGTTGTCATTGTTGTTTTTCCTTCTGGAGGGACAGGAACCCTTCCTTGTTTATGTTTTATTTCATTTTCTCTCTCTTGCCTGGCTCACCACTTACATGTGGTAGCTGTGCCTGCACTCACTGAATGAAGTAGTTTGCTAACATTAAAAACAGGGGAGTGCACCACATGCTGGGCCGGCCCTGCCTTCAGGCACGCTGAGCTAGCGATGGAGTCTGGCCTTGGTGTGTGCCCCTAATCCTAGCACTAGGAAGGCAGCAATCAGGAGGATCACTACAAGTCTGAGTTACATAGTGAGACTCTGCACAAAAAAAGGGGTGGGGGGAAAGAGAAAGGGACAGCAAGATAGCTCAGTGGACTAAACGCTTGCTTAGGCAAGCGCAGGGACCAGGGGTCCATCCCAGTCACCACAGGCCACACCAGCCCTGCCCCCAGGTATGCTGAGCAGGCCACCAAGGTGGTACACACCTGTAGTCGCAGCACTGGGGAGGCTGAAAACAGGAAGATCACTACAAGTCCGAGCTGTGTAATGAGACCTTGTACCAGATACATTTAAAAAAAAAAAAAAAAAAAAAGAGAAGAAAAGTTGCATTCTTCAGGAAGTCATCCTTCATCCTAAGCATCCCAGTCAGTAAGCCTTTTGCCCAGGCAGGAGAAGGTACTACAGCACTGGCTGTAACAGGACTTCTTATTTTTCAGGACATCGTAAGCAAGTGGAGGGTTTTGTTAACATAGAAAGTACTCACTGTTTTTAACTTGAGTCACTTACTTAAAATATGGGATGGGGTATTGTAGCCATAGACCACTTTGCTCATTGCTGTCCTTGTTTATTGGACCACTTGAAGAATGCTTAGACTGAACTCCACATTTCTTCAAAGATAATTGATAGAGTAAAACTATACTCACATGGGAGATTTCAAAGAAAACCATTCCCCAGAGCCTCCGCATAACACTAATTTGAAATCTCTTTTTGCAGACTCAAGCAGTAAGGAGTCTGTGCACTCCACCACATACTCTGTGCCAGGGCTCCCCAACAGGGCAGGACGCGGTGCTCGGTGGGGCTCAGCCTGCTCAGGACCGGTGCGGAGCTTCAGGCTGACCCTCCCGTGCTTGATCCCACCAGGGTGTACATTCTTGCACTGTGGAGAGTCCCAGTCCTGTATTTGTCAGATAGCACAAAGGGGAATTCTTGAAAGGAAATACACATGTAGCCTACTACCTTAAAAATAAGTAAATAGGCGTCCTTTTCCTTGCTTACTGATCTTTGTTCAAAATTAAGGAAGAAGATGCTCACAACATCCAACCTTTTTTCTCCACAAAGATTCTAAAGGTTCATCAAATATCAAGGACACAGCAAAGGAGGAAATAAACAGTGAAATTTTTAGCGATGAATATCAAAAGAATACATGCTCCCGTGGATCTTTGTTAAAAAAGAAACAAGTGGAAAATAGGACTATAATGATCTTAGACACCCTCAGAAAACATCAGTACAACAGCACTCTTGGAAAGTTTTTATATGAAACCTGATAGATTTTCTAACTTCTCAAGTAAGAGGATGGAAGAGTTGTAGTATTTTAGATTACTGTTGCGAAGATGTTGACTGTGACTTGTGAGAAAAATGTCTTTGAAAAATATTTAACTTAAATAGGAAATACTGTGGAGGTAGGCATTAACTTTAGGGTTCATCTGTTTTGTCTATTGTTGATAGCAGGACTGTGTTGTTTCTGTCACTAGGGGCTTCATGTATTTTTAAAATGCCTTACAAAATCACCACTCATTTCTGTCCAATTGTGGGGGGGTTGTGGGGGAGTGGTTGGTTGTTGGTTTTTTACAATTTTCACCTGTCTCCATGAATATTATCAACAGAAGTTTTAGTCCAAGGTTTCTGACAAATCAGTGGATTTCATTGACCTTGAGTTAGGTCACTATTAAACTAACATGTTGGTTTCACTTTATCCTAGTTTGTTTTCTTTTATTCTTCCATGCAAGGACTGTTAACCCAGAGAGTATCTGACCTCGTCTTGTGCTGTTTCTTCTCAGCTGCTTTAAAAAAGATAATCTTGCCTCAAATTGCTGTTTTTCTAGGATTTTCATTTCCTTATCAACCTAATTTGATGTCTTATCTGCCTTCGTTTTCTTTTAAATTCTTACCAGTTTTAAGTCATTGCATATTGTTGTCTCTGCCTCACTACACGCATAATTGTCTCTGCCGACCTGTGCCATAATACCAGTTTCTGATGTATATTCCAGTTGTCTGAATTACCTTTGCTCCTGGCAAGACTTAACTGCTACTGCAGTTTAGTATTTTTCTCCTTGTCAATATACATAGTTTTTTCCTTACTTGACAAGGTGTAATATTTAGTTTTAGTTTTATGCTTCCATAAATTTGTTAGAATACACACACACACACACACACACACACATTTAGGAGGACAAATCATTCTTTTTCCAGATTTGGTTAGATCCATAACTAAGTGATGTCATCATTTATGCATATTAGACAGATTTGTTGTAGTGCGTTTAACAACTTGAATGTGGTGGCTTTTTAGAATCTTGAGCATTTCTGAGAGATGAGTGTACTAAGGAATAGCTTAGCCAAGCTTTGCAGTGAGAAGTTTATTTTCTTTCTGAGACTAGGCAAGTGTAAAGAGATGGTTTAGAAAATATTTTTGTATTGCATGATTTTCTTGGCTTGTTTGTGTTTTAGCCATAGCCTTTTAGTTTGGTAATAGTTACTCATCTATAAGCATGCCCACTTGAAAGTATAGCTTTACTGTTTTATTTTTTTAATAATATATTCATTCATTTATTTGGTACAGGGTCTCACTATGAATATTGGACTTACAGTGATCCTCCTGTCTTAGCCTCCCCAGGGCTGGGATTATAGGCATATGCCATCACACTTGGACTCAGTGCCTGGCAGCTGCATGGCATGTGATATCAGGGATCAAATCCAGATCCTTGTACTTGCCAGGCAGGTGCTTAGACCACCGAGCTATCACCCTAGCCCTTGATGTTTTATCTTAAGCATATTAGTAACTTCAGAGACTGTTGAATTACATACATCCAGAGTATTTGTATGCATGTTGATTTTACACTATTTACTTTTACTTCAAGGCAGTTCTAACAAATTCACATTCGAATAGTCCTGTGACTGTCATCAAGAAAGATATCTTTTTCTTTTTAGACAGGGTCTCGCTATGCAGTTCAGGGTGGCCTTAAGCTCACTTTTGTAGCCCAGGCTGATCTTGAACTCACACTGATCCTCCTGACTCAGCCTCCTGAGTGCTAGGATTACAGGCGTGCACTACCACACTGGCAAGAAAGATATCTTTTAATTATAAAATACTCATAAGTAGCATTTAGCAAAATTCAATAAATTACAAAGTAAAACATTTTTCTTCACTTAATAATGTATTCATCTTAATACCCTGGCCTGCAATTAGCAGTACTATATGCATACATTATTTTGTAAGTTTAATGGTGTTTGTAAGTTATCAGTAATAGGCAATTTACTTAGCAGTGCCTTAGAGTATATTCAGTAGTCTACAATATCCTTTGTTCTAAATATGTTAATAACGTATAGAACACAGAGTACAAGAGAACTATGGCTTTATATATTATTTGCCTTCTCTAAGAGAAGACTATATAGAGTAGATCACTGGCAATTGCAAAAAGGAAAAAAGAATCTGAGGAAGGTAGCTAATGTCAAGAATGTTTTGATACTAGGTAGTACCTCTCTGTCATTACTGTCACTGTATTTGTATGATGATTATTAAACAAATCCTATACAAATTATTATCTTAGAAGGAAACCCTGTGGTTCTCTGAAATTATTTGTATGTCCCCAAAGGCACTGATTTATGTTGGAGTTATGGATAGCTAGGAGCTGTGTATGTCCATTCTGTGTGTTAATTCTTATATCGCTGCTGGTTAAAAGTGGTGTAACCAGACATTATATCTGTTCTAGGTGCTTTGTTTGCAGCTATCAGACAGGACAGGGGAAAGAAAGGCCCTGCCCTCAGAGCACTTAGGGTTTTCTGGTCTAAGTGAGCTAGTGAGTAGGCGTGTAATTGTGCTATTTTGGTTTAATTTTGTACTTAATCTTTTTGTTTCCTCATCTTGTTTTATTTTCAGAAGATCCAGTAATTCCTACTAGAGACTAATTCTAAACTGAAATGGGATGATATTTTAAAATGTAAACTAATCCATGAATCCAGACAAATGTATTTATAATATATGTGTGGCAAATTAGAATGTTTCAGAATTCTGAGCAGTCAAAATCATCATCATATGAAATGACTGGGCTTATTGTTTATGTTCCTTTGCTATTTGGCTTCTGTGTCATTTAACTTTTGGTGCAGTTAATTAGAATATGAAGGTAGATTCTATCTGTGTCCCTAAAAGGACTATGTGGGGAAAGTTATACACAGTACTAGAAATAGTCCCTCCTTCTAAAGACTTCGGATAGTGCATCAGCATGTTAGAAAACTGATTACAGTGTACCATGGCCAGACCCATAGAAAGAAACTTAGGGTTCTTTGTTGTGCTAACCAGATGATGTTTACTCTGTTATTTATTTATTTATTTATTTATTTATTTATTTATTTATTTTTCTTCCTATTTCTGGTATCAGGGATCAAACTCAGGACCTTGCACTTAAAAGGCAAGCACTTACACCATAGAGCTATGTCCTTAGCTTTCTGTTTATTCCTTATAGGGATAAAAGTACACCTGTTTTTCTTTGTAAACAAATAGAAGTTGTGCCATCTTTAGTTTTCAGGGCCAAGCATTATGGAATGACTTGGAATAAGAAACTGTCTTACTGGAATACAATCTGGGAAGCAGGACAGCTTAGCAAGACCCTGTCTCAAAATTTTAAGAAAAGAAGAGGCTGGGGATGTTAAATCTCTGTACTCCATTGGAGTACTAGAAGGGGAAAAAAAAAAAAAAAAAACAAAAAAAAACAGAAATGTCCCAGTACAGAGAAATTGTTGGTTTTGTTTACCTATTTGCAAATGCTCACACCTGGGTCAGCAGACTTCCAACATTGGCATGCATGCATGTGTGTGTGTGTGTGCTTGTACACATGTATGATTGTACAGGTGTATGTGTGTACATATGTATGTGTGCATGTACATGTGTGCATGTATATGTGTGTACATATATAAGAGAATGCAACTGAGAAGTTACTTTTTCTGACTTTAAATCCTATAATTTTTACCTAAAGATTCCCACCACTCTCCCTGTTGTTGCTCCTCTGTATGTTGTGAGTGTGTTAATCTTAGAATGAACTGAACTAAACTCCGGGGTGCTATGGACAGTGTCCTCTCCGTAGCACAGGGCTGCTAGCTCCCTCTGTCCTTGCCAGTCTTTCTCTTTCCTGTGACCTGGAAACTCCACTGGGGTCCCACAGAGGATGAGTTTTGACTTGGAAAGGAGCTGCTCCCTTGCTTCTCTCTCTGTGGAGTGAAGCTTGTGGGCCTGGTGGGGCTCAAATCCCCGCTAGTCAGAGAGCTTCACAAGTGGCTCCGAACTGACCCTGTCCAAATTAGCCAGTGTACTTTTGAAGGCACCACAAGGCTTCCTGAATCTCAATAATCAATACTTTTCTTTTTAGAGTTACCCAGAATCCGGAGTGTGTAGAAATCTTTATACTAAAGTTAAGTTCTGTTAGTTTTCAGAAAGGTCTTATTTAATCAGTCATGGTTGCTGCTTTTACATGGAAGCGCTGCATGTGAAGAGTTGATGTGCTGCTTTAATGCTGGTAGTCCCGCCACCTGCTTCCCAACGAGTGACCCTGGGCAGAGCCTCAGATGCTGAGGACCTGACAGGGCTGGTGGAAAGGTTAAGTAAGCTCATCTGTGTGAACACTGACACCTTACCCAGCCAGTAACACTTTACCCTTTCTATGGTGATACAGTTTCTGTCTCTAGTTCTTGGCCAACATATTGCCATACTAAAGATAAATCACTTAAGTAAGTTTTTAAACATTTCATTGGACTCATCAACATCCTAGCTTTGTATGTTGCTGTCTCTGTCTCCCAGGTATTGTGCAGAACTCGTACTGTAGGTCCTTGTGGTTGCAGGGTACAGAGGTATTTTAGCTTGTATTTCCTTTCAAAGTAAACAGTCAAGTCACTGTCTTTATGTGTTTAAACATATATACATGCAAATGTCTGATAAAACAAAGAAGCTTACCTACCTCTCTGCCCTATGAAGATTATGTTAGGAACTTGTTGTTTTCTTCCCAGTTTGGTTTCCATTTCAGAGAGAAAAGAAACTGAGTAGATATGATTTCTTCCTGCAAATAAAATAGGATTTCCCATATGTTTTGTTGATTCTGAGGTACCAGTGGTTGTAAATTATGTCATTACTTTATATAGCATGAAAAAAGCAGAAAAAAGTGTCAGATTAAAACATTTAATTGAGAGAGATTTCAGATATTAAAATGTGAAAAATACACAATTTAGAATGAATGATATCAGGGCCGGCCTGATAGCTCAGCAGACTAAAGTCCTGCTTTGACAGAGCACAGCAGCCAGGTTTCAATCCTGAAACAGCGATTGAGACTGGCATGGTGATTTCATGCCTATAAGCCCAGCATTTTGGGAGACTAAAGACAGGAGACTCACTGAGTCCATTCTACGTAGTGAGACATTGTAGACCCTATATCCCCTGTCCTAAATACATTTAAAAAAATAATAATAATGATATGAAATACATATGGTTCATATTTGCAGATTGCCATAAGAACCAGTTAGAAATTCTGTCAAAGATAGGGCATGATGGTGTGCACCCATAATTCCAGCACTTGGGAGGCTGAAAACAGGAGGATTACTATGAATCTGATCTGTGTAGTGAGACCCTGTAGATCCTGTACTGTTTTTTTAAAAAAAAAAAATCTATCAAATAACATCTAAATTACAAATTTAGTCATAATTAAAAGAGCAACATAAGTTGTCATTGTTTTAATCACTTTCCTTGTTCCTGAGACAAAATAATCAACAACTTTTAAAGAGCTTTAAAAGAACCCACAACTCAAAAAGAGCAGCTGGCATTGCAGACCATAGTTGGTCGGCTACAAGGCAGAATGGCGTGGGAGTGGGAAAGCTGCTTAGCTCATGGGGGCTGGGAAGCAGAGGGCAGAGATGCTGGCGAGGAGCTCCTCCCTTCCAGGCTGTACCCTGGTTGGTAGTCTGCCTCTTCTGAGACCCTCACCTCCTCACAGCAGTCTACTGTAAGGCCCCCATAGTCCAGGTGGGCATCTTCCAGAGAGCCCTGCTTCTGAGTGCATGAGCCTTTGGGGGGATATCTAGAAATAAATCATAGCAGTCACTAAATTTAAAGGTAAGGAGGTCCTTAAGACTGCCCAAGACGTTAGGTTAGCACTCATCTAATCTATGTGTTAATAGCTTTAGGAGCCAGACATGTTTAGATGTGCACAGCACAGATTGGTAAGTCACAGAGTCACTGTCTTCATGGAGCTTACAGTTGGTAAGGGAGGAGGGATTGTTTGCAAGTTGTGACAGGCACATTGAAGGAAAAGTACAGGGCTCTGAAGGAACGGAATCTAGAGTCCCTAGTTGAGACTGGGCAGGTCTCTGAGGAGATTGAGGAAAACTTAGGGAGTAGGTAGAAATAAATGAGGCAGAAAGTAGTGAGAGTAGGAAACAGCGGTGTAGCAGGAGCAAAAGGTTGCAGGGTGCTCTGAGAGCTCCTGAGGCGTGAAGGAAGCAGGGCAGTGTGGCAGTGTGGAACGGTTATAGGACCAGTCTTACCCTGGGGAAGATGTCTTCTTTAATGTGGTAGCTTTTCTGCATGTTAGAAATACTTTACTGTGTGGTTTTAATGCTCATTTGCAAGATTCATGTCATGCTTTGTGCTCTTTGTGTTCCTGAAAACATCTCCAGCCATCTTGTAGAGCTTTTGGTGAGCTGCAGCACATGTACCTTAGCTTTGCCACCCTGAGAGAGCATTTTGGGCAGTGTTGTTTATCCTATTAGTTCCCATTGCCCCACAGTACTGATGCTTTGCTGAAGCCACTCACACTTTCCCTTTCCAGTGCTTCTTTAGTTTTAACTTGAGTTTTTTGCTAGTTTTCTGAAGATATGACTTTAGAAGAGTCAACCTCAGAGTGGTGATTAACTGGAAAATTCCTAAGGGAGTTTGAATTTGAATTTTTAGTAAGCTTGAGGTTATCATCTTTGGTATTTCCTTCAATATTTTCTTTTTCTATCAGTGTAGAAACATTATTATTCCCCAGCTCTATAGACTTCCCAAGTTAATCGAAGTTAGCTGAATATTTATAAAATTGTTAAAATTCTTCCAGGGTACATTGGTTTAACTTGTTTTCATGTGTGCATGTGTGTGAGTGTGTGTGAGTGTGTGTGTGTGTGTGTGTGTGTGTGTATTGATAGGAATATATTTTGATAGTAATTTTCTTGAGTGATGTTTTATCTTTAGGCTTTGTAAATGATTTGTTACAAAATTGTTCCAGGAAAACAATTTAATTGTTAAAGCTTTGAAAAATTATTTTAGGATCATAGAAAGGGTCTAGTTAAGTTTCACTTAGTTCATGAAATACTTATTTTTACAGAATGAGTACACCTGCTATATTCTAACTGTACTGACATAAATCATTAGAAATCCTCTGATACTGGGCATTAACTCCTTATAAGTACTTGCCTGTTGTGTATGTGCTAGAGTGATAGACTAGGAAACTGCAGCCATACTGAATAGACTTGTTAATGTAGTACATGGCACTTAAGATCCACCTTGGGAACTGTCTTCAAGCAAAGATGTGCTTGAATAGCTTGAGGAAGCCTGCAGTTACTAAGCAGAGCCTTGCTTTTTTTGCTCATCTTAGCAGGCAGCGTTCCGCACTATCCACCTTGTAAGTTGCACACCACAGTGCACCTTACAGTGTTTTCATCCATGCTTAATTCATTCAGGGCTTTCATTGGAAGTATGAAACAACCATACTGTTCTACTTGTTCTTAAAAACTATTTCTTGTATATACAGTTCTCATTCTCCTTATTTCTGCCTCCATTTTAGTCGTGAGATGGACAATAAGGAGACTCTCAAAGGGTTGCACAAGATGGACGATCGCCCGGAAGAGCGGATGATCAGGGAGAAATTGAAGGCCACATGCATGCCAGCCTGGAAGCATGAGTGGTTGGAAAGGAGAAACAGGAGGGGCCCCATGGTGAGTGCAGGGGTTACCTGTGCTGAGGAAGGAAGCAGAGGGAGGGGTGGGGAGCTAAGAGCTAAGCAGAAGTGCATTGCTTTGTATGCTTTTTTCTTCTTCATTTTAAATGCAGTACTTATATTTCCTCACTATTCTATCCACTTGAAACAAATTTTAAAACCATGCTCATGAAGCAACTTGGTTATAGAAATGTAAATATTTGATAGAAACCTAAATGCTTGAAGCAACACTGCCCTCTAATGTCAGAATTTAAAATCCTTTTATAAAAGTTTTATACTGTACTAAGGTTTAAAAAAGGCAGCTTTTCCAGTTTGTTTAGTTCTAATCTCTAAGATAAACTCCAAGAATCTTAACTGCAGAGATCTTCCAGGAAAGCAGAAAAATTAAGTAGACCCATGGAGTTTAAGATAAATGAAAAATGTATGAGATTTGCCAAAAGAAATCCTCACTCAGACTCCTGCATTAGGAAAGGGGAGGGGCTGTGTTCCTTCCTTGCCCTGGCTGTTTCCAAGGGTATGGTCAGCTGTCACAAACACTAGTTCCTACTTGCACATGATTTTTTTTCTTTTAAGTAGGGATAGGGCCATAGTATCTAAACTCTGGCAGGGGCATAAATTACACCCCTGCAAAAAGATCCTCTAGCTCTACACTCATCCCATGTGCCTGTTTAAGTTTAAATTAACTAAAGTAAAAATGTATTTCTGCAGTTGCAGTTGCACAAGGTACATTTCAAATTCCGACAGCCATTTGTGGCTGGGGCTGCTCTGGGGCAGTGCAGCTATAACATTCCCATCATCTCAGTGCCAGAAGAAACCTGGCACTGCCTGATCTCTGCTGAGCTGCAGTCTGCCCATGTTTTCTTTTTCTTTCTTTTTGTTTTAATGTATTTAGTACAGGGTCTCACTACATAGATCAGACTTGTAGTGATCCTCCTGTTTTCAGCCTCCTGAGTGCTGGGATTGCAGGCGTGCACCACCATACCCAGTCTCAGTCACCATCTCTGCTGTACCCCAGGGCGGGAATGGGCCAAGCCAGCATGCTGCTAGCCATTGAACCTCCAGCCCCTGCATATGCCTAAGCAGACGCTTTAGTCCACTGAGCTATCTGGCCAGCCCTCTGCCCATGTTTTCTGTCCACAGGTTCTGCCTTTCGCCCATAAAACAGTATAGCTTAAATCTGGTTGTCCTTTACAGACTTGCTCTCTGGCTACTGTGATACCTGTGAGGATTAGGTGGAGACTAGTGCAGCACAAAGCACAGAAAGGCCAGGCAGGGTGGCCAGCCCAGTAGCCAGCTGTGAACGGGAAGGCGCTGGGTTGCTGGCACCACAGCTGTGGAGTCTGACCTTCTGTTTATGGCTCATTCCTTCTGAGACTCCTCATATGAAAAAAATGAGGTAGCTCTTACAAACTGCATTGCTGCTTGAGAAACTGGTGTTGCACAGTTGACCTTCTTGTTCTGAGATGCATGTCTTAACTATGACTAAATACATTGCTTAAAAAACAACACTGATAGGTTTTTTAATAGCACAATAAAGACATAGGAAAGATAACAGAAGCGCTTATTAACCCCAAAGACATGGAGAAGATTAAGGGAAGATGGGGGAGTCCTCTGACCAAAGACAAAGAAAACTGAGGCTTTTGTGGGCTTTTGCTAGCAGTGGGGTTTGAGGGTGAGATTCAGTTACCTGCAAGGAGCCGATTGGGGTCTCTCCTGTGCACTCAGGAAAGGTGAGAGGACATTGTCCATGGGGCTGGGGAGAAGAGGGAGGTGGTCCCTGGGAAGACCAGCTTCAGCCATGTTAAGTGACCACCATGACAGGTCAACACTTCATCCTGGGCCAGAACCTAGCAGACATTCACCAGACTACTTGATTTCTCAAAATTATGCTCAGTATCATTTGCAAAGTCCTACATTTTTCAAAAAGAGATTTTTAGTATCATTGAATAAATTAACAAGTTAAAAAGTGCTAATTTTTCACATTTGCTTACTACCTTTTGTTGAATTTGTTTTTTGTTTTTTTACTGGGAATCAAACTCAACACCTTGTGCTTGCCAGGCGTGTACAATACCGCTGAGCTGTATCAATACCCGGCTGATTTTGAATATGAAATGAGCTAAGAGATAGAAGATAATGTCTAAAATTTTTTATAATAGCGTTTTAACCAGTGATTAACTCTGGTATTTATTATTTAAAAACTAATATTTGACATTAATGGCTTAAAAATAATAAATAACCAATTAAATATTACCATAAATATTATGTTTATTTAGTATTTTATAATAACTTGTTAAGTTTGTTATCCTAATGTGATATTCAGTTGTATTCATCTTTTATATTTTTAAGTACCCCAAACTCTGGACTCTTTTTTATTCAGGTAGTAAAGCCGATCCCTATTAAAGGAGATGGATCCGAAGTGAGCAACTCCCCTAGCGAGGCTCCGGGCGACAGCTCAGCCAGCACCGTGTGCTCAGTCCCCAAGGGCCGGCGCAGCCCATCTCCAGGAAGCTCCCCAGCCCCAGCAGGCCGCACGATGAAGTCCGAGTCTCCAGGTGTCAGGAGAAAGAGAGTTTCCCCAGTGCCCGTAAGTTCATGCTCTGATAAGTATGTTATTCTGTCGTTTTTAGGCTCATATATGGCCCAGAAAAAGTGGCATGGCTATCTGCTACAGCAGTGATTTTCAAAGTATGGTGTGTTGGTCGTGGTGAATCTGTGGGAGCTTTCAAAGTGACAAGCAGCCAGCCGGGGCACAAGTGCCGCAGGTGTGCTCCACTGGTTTAGGCACATAGGGTGAGGAAGAAAGGCACTGATTGGTTCCTGAGGCCCTTTCCAGGGGCCCTTAGCTCAAAAGTAGTAGCTTTTGTAATAAAGCTAATTCATTGTTTTCATCTCTCACTGCATTGATAGATAATTTCAGCGGTGGCAGAGTTGCTGGTGCTTTAATCTAAAATAAGGCTAACAATAGAACATTTAATCCTTATTGCTGTATGTTAGCCATTAATGGAAAGGGAAAAGAAAAAAGTAAATCATTCTCATTTAAGGATGCTTTTGCCAGGTGTGGTGGCATACACCTCTAATCCCAGCACCCAAGAGGCTGAGACAGGAGGATTGCTACAAGTTCAAGGCCAGCCTGGACTATAAACTGAAATTCTGTCTCAAAAGGAAAAAGAAAAAAAGGGGGAAAGACACTGCTTTTGATAGAGAGACAGAGATTAATTTTGGTGTGTCAGGCCCTACTGCACAGGTGCCTCAGGACATTCAGCTGTTATCTGTATTAAGCCACACATGAAAGACGTTTACAGAAAGAGGAGTGGTCATGTCCTGAGACTTCTGCAGGTAGAAGCACTTGTGCAGATACCTCATAACATCGCAGAGCCAGGGATAAGTGGGAAAATGGTAGAGATGGGGACACGGGAGCTTTGGTTTTCCTCAGATCTAAAGTTGGTTAAAAGGATAAGAAAGCTTGACTTCATTGCTAAGAAAACAAGCATCTCAGCTCATGACTGACAGACTGGGCAGGTCCCAGCGGGGCATGCAGTGTTGCTCCCCGTGGCCTCTGAAGCTGCAGCACCCATCACCGCTCACTCACAGGCATCGCTTCAGCAAAAACGGCAGAGCAGTTGGGCTGCCGGTACCTCTTCCTGGGGCACAGCGGCTGGCTGGGTCACAGCAGAAGTGGTAAAGGGGGGCAAGTCCATAATCATCACCTGTGCTCATCCTCACCTCCCAGCACGAGCTCGGTGCTGAGCTGAGGTATGAGTAGTAGGGATGCTACAACTAGGAAGGTGGGCCCTGTGGAGGCCACCAACAACAGAGTGCTCTAGAAGCACAAGTAGGGTACACCTTCTCACACACACATCCCCTACAGCTCCACTGCTAAAACAAAACAAGCAGGAGGCCACTAGCCTGAAGTTACTTCTATACCTGGAAACCAAACTGAGCTGTAGCCAGTTATGAACAGCCAATTGATTATATACGTTGGGATCAGCTCTCACTATAACCGCTTCAGCGATCTCTTTACTATATTTTCAACCTATGGAAGATGGCAGTTTGTACCACTAACCAGAGCCCACTGACTGCTGGTTTTGAGTGTTATATGATTGATGAGTCATTCTTGGCTCACATAAACTCCTAAATTTATTTTGTTTGAAGTTTACCTTTTAACAGCAGCCTCTTCAACCCTGGAAATTACTCTTTTTTTTTTTTTTTTTTTTTTTTTTTTTTTTTTTTTTTTTTTTTTTTTTTTTTTTTTTTTTTTTTTTTTTTTTTTTTTTTTTTTTTTGGTGTCTATGTTTGGCTGTTCTGGACATTTCAGATAAATTTAACCACATCATGGGTGGTCTCTTGTGTCTGGCTTCTTTTTCTTTGTAGTGTGTCTTCAAGTTCACACTGCAGCATGCACCAGTACTCCACCTTCACATACAGAGTAGCACTTTTCTGTTCTGGGTATGACCCACATTATCAGTTGGCTATTTCTGCCTCTTGGCTGTTGAACATGTTTTAATTTCTCTTGGGTTTACTCTTAGCAGCGGATTTGCTAGGTAATATATTTTAACATTTTGAGGAGCTGTTGAATTGCTTTCCAAAGCATTTTACCTACCACCAGAAGGTTCCCACTGCTTCAGGTTCTTGCCAACATTTATTATTTTTAACTATTCAGTGAGGCATCCAGATCAAGAATTCCACTGAGTGTTGAAGGAAAGACCAAGCTCTGTGACAGTCTCTGAAGTCTATGGAAAGCGTAGATGTAATGGAAGCTCAGGAGAGGTTTTGCCTCTCCATTGAGATCTTTAATCAAGGAAGAGTCTCTGCATAGTATTTCTGGAGAGAAGTTGCATGTAGTGTTAGTTACTAGTTACCAATGGTATTTAATAAAGCATTAAATAGAAGCCACAAGAGTACGTATTTAATTTTTCACCACTAGATAGTGTCATTTTGCCTACTTATGATGTTGACTTTGTTTTCAATTTTACTACTTTTTAAAGAGTTCACATATTAATAGAATCTGTAAAATGGCCACATGTTTGTCTGGCTCAAGCACAGATTTATCATCAGTTAGAAGGATAACTGAGATTTTTAAGTTTGCCTGAGATGAGTATGATAAACAACAGTATTTTAACTGACTTTGCTTCATTAAACAGGCTGAGGCTTTTTTTTCAGCATATAATCTACCACATGACTGTCTGGTATGACTTTGTTTTTGGACACATTCCTTATGGAGAAGTAAGAAATTTACCTAATGAAATACCTGTTGTGAAGTTTCAGAGTGGCAGAATCACCCCACCCCGGAGAGCCCCTTCACCAGATGGCTTCTCACCGTACAGCCCAGAGGAGACGAACCGCCGTGTGAGCAAAGTGATGCGGGCGCGGCTGTACTTACTGCAGCAAATAGGACCCAACTCCTTCCTGATTGGGGGAGACAGTCCGGACAACAAGTACCGGGTGTTCATCGGGCCCCAGGTAGTGCTCGGCACTGTGCAGGGTTTTATTAATATGTCTTACTCAAATTTACATTTTTTTTTTTTTTAAGAATTTTTATTTTATTTATTTATTTATTTTTGTTTCAGAACCTTTGTTTGTTTATTCACTTATTTTTATGGCTGGCTCAGCTCATCCCGAGGGCAGGGCTGGCACAGCATGTGGTGCCGGGGATCGAACCGTGGTCCCTGAAGCCGCCCAAGCTTTCCCAAGCAGGCGCTTTAGACCACTGAGCCAATCTGCCGGGCCCTTACATTTTATAAAGGCACTTAAATTGCTAGTTTCATTAGGAAGAATAAAATATTTAAAACATACTTTGGGCTAATAAACATTTTTAATGTATTTTGAGATTTTTACTATAACTTAATACCTTAAAAACTTCATTCATGACAGTATTTGTATGCTGTTATAGGTGAGAATGAGAAATATGAACACACACATATAATAAACTTAAGAATATTAAAAAATGTGATAAAGTTAGAAATTCTAGTAGAACCACGGATTTATTAACTCCTGGGTTTTCTTTTAATTCTGTAGAACTGTAGCTGTGGCCGGGGGACATTCTGTATTCATCTGTTATTTGTTATGCTCCGGGTGTTTCAACTAGAACCTTCAGACCCAATGTTATGGAGAAAGACTTTAAAGAATTTTGAGGTGATTTTTTTTTTTTTTTTTAATAAATGCTTTGAATACGGTTGTCAAGAAATTTCTATAGTACCTTCCTGAAAATCATGAGCATTAAATATTAATAGTGATAATTTTGGTGTGTTCTGGTCTTTGAAGCTCTTAAATCAGCTTTATGAAAAACATATAGATCCAAGATGAATAATTCAACTGCTTAAACTCTTCCTGTGTGTAATTATGGCACAGATATCATTGTTGCTGTCTTTTTCCAATGTTAGGTTGAGAGTTTGTTCCAGAAATACCACAGTAGGCGTAGCTCCAGAATCAAAGCTCCATCTCGTAACACCATCCAGAAGTTTGTTTCACGCATGTCAAATCCTCATCCATTGTCATCATCTAGCACTTCCACATCTAGTTCAGAAAACAGGTTAGTACTTTGTAAGGAGTTAAACATTAACACAGCGTTACTTTTTAATATCTGCTTGCTAAGTTGCTCTGAAATAACATTATTAAATCTTGGCTTTCATGTTAAAATCAAGAGTAAAAAATATTAAAGGGAGCTGGGGATTCAGTTCAGCAACACAAGTGCCTGCCTGGCAAGCGCAAGGTCCTGAGTTGGATTTCCAGTACCAAAAAAAAAGAAAAATTAGGAAAAAGAATATTAAAGCTCATGTGAGGATATTTTCTCCTAAAACTTACAAGGCTGAACTTAAAGTGTTTAAAAGTGACACATTGGGCCAGGCATGGTGGCGCACGCCTGTAATCCCAGCACTTGGGAGGCTGAGGCAGGAGGATCAATGTCAGTTCAAGACCATCCTGGACTATAAAAGTGAGCTCTGGGCCAGCCAAATAGCTCAGCAGATTAAAGCACCTGCAAGTAGGCATAGGGTCTGGGGTTCAAACTGTTGGCCTACTGTGCTGGGGCACACTGAGATGGCAATTGAGACTGGGCGTGGTGGCGCTCGCAGTAATCCCAGCTCTTGGGAGGTTGTAAACAGGCGGATCACTGTGAGTCCAATCTAGTAGTGAGAGTTTGAGTACCCTGTAGACCCTTCCATAAAATCCAAAAAAGAAAAAAAAAAAAGTGACACATAAGTTAATACACATCTCATGACAAAAATCAAGTTATCAAGGTAAAGGAACAAGTATCTCCTGTTTGTGTGTCATTGCTCTGCGCCGAGTGCCTTCTGCATTGTCTTATTCTGTTCCTCTGACAATCAAGGCAGGTCTTGTCACAACCAAGCTGGAAGTGGAGCCAAAGTGTTATGTGTACAGGGGATGTCTGTAGTTCTTTTACAAATAAGTCATGTCCAGAACAGTACTTTAAATTGTATAACCTCACTACTTGCCTATCTTTAGAAAATCTTTGTAGGCTATTTCACCTTGGAGAATATGAGCGTATTCCAAATAGATAAACTGTTTTAATTAAGAAATACAGTAGCTATTAATCACAGGAAAGCTACAGTGCTTCTCAAAGTTTCCATTGCCTAGTTGCCAATAAGATAAATGTGTAAATCTTTAAGGATCTGATAGGTAACGCAAAATTACAAATATGAAGATTTTTTCAAGCCTGTAGTAACATAATACTTAACATGAGTTTTCTTTCTGTTCTGTGATTATTTCACTAATTTTAGTGTAAAATCTTTAAATTGCTGCATAAAGTGGTGAGGGTGATCCTGAGTGTCCCCAAGGGACTGCAACCTGGACAGCACTGCTCTGCCTGACTGGCTGTCTTCAGCCGTCAGCCTCCTAAGCACTGTAGCTCCCCCAGCACCCATGGCAAATGCACAAATGATGATGCATGGCGGAGACGCGGTGAGCCTCCTCCCTGTGCCTAGTGCTGAGGGAGGCCGAAAGAGGCCGGGCACAGCTAAACTTCTGCTCCTTGACTCTCCTCCCTCAGGGATCCTTCTCTTACCCTTTGTCTTTTAAACAGAATTTTTTAAAAATTGAGCTTTATATCTCAAACTTTCCATCCTAAAATCATGCTAAAGGACTGCTTCTAGTATGAGTTGGCCATAGTTTGAGGCTCTTTTAGTGTGTGTTTGGGTTGCTAGGTCCACAGAGGAAAAAGCACAAAGTTAAATGGGGATATTATTGATGCATGGTGTTGTACCACGTAAGTTTTTGTTTCAGATTATCATGTATTTTTATGTCTGAAAGCTAACATCAGTGAAGCGGACATTTAGTGAAAGATCTGCTCATGTAAAATTTTTCAGTATTTCAAAAACAAAAATAGAATGTACAGGAAACACTTAAAAATAATTAACAGCATCTTAGAGGGGAAATGGAAGGAAGAACCTAGAATCTCAGTGTATAAATGAACAAAAAGGCTGATGAGAATATTCACAAAAAAAGAATTTAAGGAGCTAACGAACATATTTTGTAAACTTAAAAACTAAAAAGAGAAGAAAAAAAGCTTTTAAAAACATTTATAGTCATTGATGCAGTGTTACTTTTTATTTTTTTATGCACTGTTTGCAGTGCATAATGATTATGTTTGCTAACCTTATATATAAGATATTGTGACAAGTAAAGTAAGTGGTGGCTAGAGGGACAACTCGCTCAGGACCCCCTTCCTATTCCTCTCTTGGACAGGAACTTTCTTTCCCCCAGTAAATCTATTCTGCTTATAAAAAAAATAATCAGCTAAATTTTAGAATTTATTACAGTAAAATAGATATTACCTTTGGTTCTCCTTAGAATACTCCCCCTCATTTTGAGCACACTTACCCCATCGTTACTGCCACTTTCTGAAAGTTCTGAAAGTCCTCTTTTATCACTGCCTTTATGTCCTCTGTTATGGCTTCCTCCACAACATGTCCTGAATTGGTTCAAAACACTTACCTTTCATGGTCGTTTTGACTTTGGGGAACAGCCAGAAATTGCACAATTCCAGATCCATTAAATAAGATGGATAAGGACACTTCATAAATGGCTCTAAATGATCAACCTTTTACGATTAGAAACTATGATGGATGTTTGCATTTTTAGTCACATCGCCATGAGTGACTTAAGAAACTCCTCCTCCCTTTCAAAGCCTCCCATTCCTTCATGGCAGTGCATCTGTTATTGTAATTTTTTTTCTTAATTCAAACATTTTAAAATCACCCTTTGTATGGTAAAACATTAGAAATAAACTAATAGCAAAAGAAGAATTAAACTATGCCCATGCTCTATATGTGTATGTATGTCCTGCAGCCTTTACACTTGGGCTTTTCAAGAACACAGGAAGAGGGGCTGGGGATATAGCTCTGTTGCACAAGTTCCTGCATGGCAAGTGTAAGGTCATGAGTTTGAAGCCCTGTCCCGCAAAGAAAAAAAAGGACACAGAAAGGTGTGAAAAAATTTACTAATGAAACCACATTGAGATTATGCTACTGTACCAGTGTGTATCTAGTTTTTATGTACGTTAGCCACTGACCAGTCCAATTTAAGTACAAGATGATCAAAAATTGCATGTTTTTTGTTAACTTTTATAAGATAATGGGAAATACAAAAATGACAGTTTTATCAGATTTATTCAAATGTTTTATCAAATTTTTTGTGTGTATGGTTTATCTTTTTTTTTTAACTTTATGTTATGAACAGCTCAGCCTGCCCAGGGGGTGGGGCTGGTGCAGCACGTGGTGCCAGGGATTGAACTGCCGTCCCTCTGGTTCCAAAGCAGGCACTTTAAATCGCTGAGCTATTTTGCTGGCCCTATGTAGGGTTTATCTTAAAACACTTAATACCTGCTAAGTGACACTCCAGGAGGTCAGGGCATAAACAGGTACACTGCCTGAGTGACTATTAGTGTCTGTTACTAGGACATGTTACTACTACAAGTGACTTTTAAATGTAGTGTTCTACATTTCCCAAAGTTAATCAATAGATACTATGCAAATAAATGAGCATGGCTGAGTTTCAGTAACACTTTCTTACAAAAGTAGGCCACAGGTTGAGTTGTTCTTTTGCTTTCTGCTACTGCTTACACTCGAGATTTTACTTCTGAAAAAAATTATCAAAGTGAAAAATCTGAAATGTCAGAAGAGTTGCACAAAGGTGTATATTGTGGCTACTCAACGTGTAAAAGTAAAAAAACAGCTCAAATATCAACAATAAGTGAGCACTTGAACAGAATCGATCTAGTCAATGGGAAAGTGTGCAGCTGTTAAAAGTCATGTATATGGTAGGTGCAGCCCGAGTATCCACCAAAGGATAAACAGTAAGAAGCACGTACAACGCAGCATTACCCAGCCGTGAAAAGGAAAGAAGTCCTGCTGTGTGGTACAGCATGCATGAACCCTGAGGACATCGTGCTTGGTGCAGTGAGGCAGACTCACACGACAGGCAGGCCAGGACTCCGGCCAAATGCAGGACTTAGCATCACAGACACAAATGTAGACTGGTGTTGCCAGAGGCCAGAGCGCACAGAGCATGGGCAGTTATTGCTTAATGATAAATAATTTTAGTTTCACAGGATAAAAAAGAATTCTTGAGGCTGGCCAAATAGCTCAGTGGATTAAAGTGCCTGCTTAGGCAGATGCAGAGGCCAGGGTTCAAACCCTGATGTACCATGGTAGCACACACCAATAATCCCAGCTCTTGGGGCCCGGCAGGATGGCTCAGTGGTCTAAAACGCCTGCTTAGGAAAGCTTAGGCAGCTTCAGGGACTGCAGTTCGATCCCCAGCACCACATGCTGTGCCAGCCCTGCCCTCAGGGCAGGCTGAGCCAGCCATAAAAATAAATAAACAAACAAAAGTTCTGAAACAAGAAAAAATAAAAATAAGAAATTAAAAAATAATAATAATCCCAGCTCTTGGGAGGCTGAACATAGGTGGATCACTACAAGTCCAATCTATATAGTGAGACCTTGTAGACCCTGTAGCCCTTGCCCTAAATAAAAAAAAAAAAAAAAAAGAATTCTTTGAGATACTTGCACTGATGGCAGTACAGCTTGAATGTATGTATTTCAATACTTCTGACATTCTCTTGAAAATAATTATGCCTGTAAATTCTATGTTATGTACCTGTTACCACAAAAAAAGGAAAAGGTTATGGAGAGCTTAATGACAAGTAGAATTTTACAACTATTTTTAGTCATTCATTCATTCGTTCATTCATTCATTCATTCATTCATTTATTTGGTACAAGGTCTCACTATGCAGCTCAGACTCACAGTGATCCCCCCGTCTCAGCCTCCCTAGTGTTAGCATTAAAGGTGTGCACCACCATGCCCAGTTTCAGTGGCCAGCACTACAGGCCCAGGGTCCAGGGCCAATGGCATGTAGTTCTATATCAAACCTGGGTCCTTGCACTTCCAAGCAGACGCTTAGACCACTGAGCTGTTTCCCCAACTGACGTGTAGAATTTTATAACTTTTTTTTTTAGTGTGAAGCCATCTGAAAGATTTTACAAAATATGTAGGTAGAAAAAAAGACAGGGCTCAGTATGATACATACGTCAAAAAAAGAAAAAGCACATAAATAGGCAGCAGTGTAGTAGCACGCACCTGTAATCCCAGCACTCAGGAGACTGAGGCAGAAGGACCACTGTTGGAGGCTAACCTGGGTTTTATAGTGAGTTGAAAGCCAGCCTTAATCAAATAGACCCTGTCTTAAGCCATGTACATAAATTGTACTTGCAATTGGACTAGATTATGGGACTTTGTTTTTTGTCCTTTATTATTTATTTTGTGGCCAGCTCAGCCAGCCCTGCGTGTGGGGCTGGTGTGGCATTTGTGTCAGAGATTGAACTGCGGTTCCTGCACTTGCCTCAACTTGCCCAAGCAGTCACTTTAGACCATTGAGCAATCTCGTTTGTCTCCTAGGTTTGTCTTTCAAATGAGCTAATTTGGCTGTAACCAATTTGAAAAAATTGGTTGACCTTGGATACTTTGCCATTAATATTTTTGTAGGTTTGTTACGTCATTTCTGTAATGTTGCTGTTTTCATCCTAAAGCACACTCTTTTTCTTCTTTTTTTGTGTATTTTAGGGAAGGGTCTACAGAGTGTTCAAGGTCTCCTAGTGATCCACCTGTTTACAGCCTCCAAAGAGCTGGGATTACAGGCACATTCCACCATGCCCAGTCTCAGTTGCTATCTCAGCTCGCTCCAGGGGCAGGGCCAGTATGGCCAGCAGCCCCTGTCCCCTGCACCTGTTTGCAGATGCTTTAATCCACTGAGCTATTTGGCCAGCCCTCCAAAGCACACTTATTTTCACAGCAGTTCCACACTTGTAGCAGATTCCCAACTGTGACAATAGGAGGGGCAGGTGAGCATCCATGAGCTTGAGTGGCCCGCACACCTCCCAGCTCTGTGACCTGGGAGTTTCCCATGTACCTGAGGAGTCTGTTATTTTTATCTTAATCAGACCTATCTTTCAGAATTATGCTCAGGTCAGGGAAGTGCAGTATTGGCCCCTAGGGAAAGCCTCAGCTTGGCAGGGACTTTTCATGTTGGATAATAGGGAGGCAACAGCATGTTCTCAGTAAAAGTCTAATGATAGGTCTGCCAGACTGGCTTTGTGACCTGGAGCATCTCTCAAAGGGCCTTGTGTTTAGGCTGAGGTAGAATATTGTTAGCTTTAAAAGCCTTCACATACAGGTTCAAACAGAAACACTTAGTAAAGTACAGTCTCTAGTCCAACACAAAATAACTGCTCTTAACAGTATAATGTAACTTTCAAAGTTATGAAAAACAAGGAAATAAAACTCCTTTTGCATTGTGTACATAAGCATGCACACTTTTCTCACCTTGTTTTAAACAGTTCCAAAGTCATGCTGCCTGATTGGGGCGCCGGTCTGCAACTTGGTTTTTGCAGTACAAGGAACTGAGCTCAGCCTTTACACTGAGCTACACTCCCAGCTCGCTCGCTCGCTTGCTCTTTCTTCTTTCTTTCTTTCTTTCTTTCTTTCTTTCTTTCTTTCTTTCTTTCTTTTTATTTATTATTTTTATTCTTGTTTCAGAACCTTTGTTTGTTTATTCACTCATTTTTATGGCTGGCTCAGCCCGCCCCTAGGGCAGGGCTGGAGCAGCATGTGGTGCCGGGGATCGAACCGCGGTCCCTGAAGCTGCCCAAGCTTCCCCAAGCAGGCGCTTTAGACCACTGAGCCATCCTGCCGGGCCCCTCCCAGCTCTTTCTTTACTTCTAATTTTGAGACAATCTCTCTAAGTCATTAAGTTGACTAGGCAGGGTCAAGTTTTCTGTTTTGCTGTCTCAGCTTTCCAAAATTCTGGAATTGCTGTTATTCTTTTATTTTATTCATCAATAACATTTTCCCAGACCAATATAAATACACACACATCTTTTTATATTTTTTCACTGCTGTATAAAATTGTGGACACACCACAGCTTTGCCATTGTCTTAGTGATCCTTAAACATACCTTTATTTTTTTGTTTGCCTATTAAATGGAGTTGTTTTTTCTGCTTTTGTTTGCAGCTTTACAATATTTCTGTAAAATAGCAACCTCAAAAGTCTCATTCTTAGATCATAGATCTACACGTTCAATATTTTAAAAATCACTAACAGAGGGCCAGCCAGATAGCTCCATGGATTGAAGCACCTGCTTAGGCAGACACAGGAGCCAAGGGTTCAATCCCCAGGCCTCCCCCTACCACCCCAGATACACTGAAACTGGGCATGCCTAAAATCCTAGTTCTTAGGAGGCTGAAAACAGGATTATGAGTCCTATCTGCATAGTGAGACCCTGTAGACCTTGTAGACCCTTTCTGTCCTAAATACAAGAAAGAGGGATTATTAACAAAATTAGCATCTAGAAATTTCAGGTTTTGTTCCCATCATAAATACATATGAGAAAGCCTGTTTTTCAGACCAAATTACCCACTTAGGCAGCATGACTTTGTATTTGTTTTTTAAAAAGATAAGAAACATATGTGTGCTTGAGTGCAGAGTGAAAGAAGTTGTATTTCCTTTTTTTTATAACCTTAAAAGTTACATTACACTGCTAATAGCAGTTATTTGTGTGCAGTTGGACTAGAGACTGTACTTTTCTATTTTATAAGCGTTCCTGTTTGAACTTGTATTGATGGCTTTTAAAGCTAACAATATTCCACTTCAGCCTAAACACAAGGCCCTTTGAGAGCTGCTCCAGGTCATTGTCAAGGTCAGATGTCACCAAGCTGTTTAATTCTTACCAATCAGAATTATCTCTGCTAGAAAATAGTTGTGGTTTCATTAATTTAATTTCTTTTCATGATTATTAACTGTATGTATTATTTTTTATTGTAACTGTTTTATCCATTTTCATTTTGAGTTAATTATATTTTTCTTGCTGATTTTTAAGAAGTACATTTTATATTAAGAATATTCACATATGTATAATACAGTTGTCCACTTTCTGTTGCAGTTGCCATATTTTATACCATAAGTGAAATCATTTTGAACATGTTAGGAATCCAGCATGTTGTCTCAGGGGGGGTTCACCCTCTAATATTTCATAGAGTGTACATTTCTATGGAGCTCTTCATTCCTTTTCAAAGGTTCCTAGTGTCTGGGGTACCATAATTTTTAAATTTCTTTCTTTCTTTTTTTTTTTTTTTTTCATTGTATGTATTTGGTAGAGTCTCATTCCACTGTTCAGTTCTGTATTTCTTTGGTGATTTTGATGTTTTTCATTATATAAAATAATACTTCAGAGAACATTCATACATATAACTATATTTTTCTCTTATTTATATATTTCTAGGATTCTAGGAGGTTGGTTGTACGTGTTTAAAATGTGGTATATGTTCCTAGATTGTTTCTAAGAAAGTTGGACCAGTTTGTACTGTCACCAGTCCATACCTAGGATGCAGAGGAGGTGAACTCTAAGGTCCCAGTACTTGAAATCTTGAAAATGGGACCATGTAGTATGTTTATCCATAGTCAAGCCTTATTTGAAAAGATACAATGACAGAATAAATCTTAGGGATACAAATTCTTTTTTGCAGATTTTGTTTCATGTATTATATTCAAAGTAAAAGGTTAACATAGATGTGCAGGCTATAAATACAAATGTATGTGAATCTGGTTTGAAGTGACTGTATATTAAGAGAACGATCCCTGCAGTAGCTAATAGGAAATCTTCTTAAACAAGAACTTCTATTCAATGTGTTCATATTCGAATGAAGCTTTGTAATTCTAATTAGCATATGGTATTGTTTTCTATTCTTTTATATTTAATACTTCACCTTTTGCTCCTTGCAGCATAAAAGATGAAGAGGAGCAAATGTGTCCTATCTGCTTACTGGGCATGCTTGACGAGGAGAGCCTCACGGTGTGTGAGGACGGCTGCAGGAACAAGCTGCACCACCACTGCATGTCCATCTGTAGGTGGCACTTTCCCCAGTGCTGTCACTGCACTTGCTCCACAGCTAGCGGGTACTTCTAAAGGGAGGTTGTAGCATAGTTTATGGGGAGATTGGGAAGAGCAGGCAGAAAAGTCTATTGTGCAAGCCCTGGGAAGTTTTTGACAAATTGGAGCTTGGGATCTTTGAGGAGATGACCCATGTCAGCAGAGACAACACAATTTAGTAAGATTTGCATGGCAGTGGGAGGAGCACACAGAAATAGAAAGATCTGCTGTCCAAAGTGCATTCAGGGTGAGAAGGGGGTGTACAGGGGCCAGACAGAGCTGTGCAGAGCAGGGAGCCACAGAACAATCTTCTCAGGTAATTGGGGACGAGCCATTTGAACAGCGGTAGGGTGCATCTCATTGTAATGGTAAAAGCATCACTTGCCAAAGGTATAAGCAGGAGAACAGCTGAACTTACAGTGTTTGTCTGCTTTCAGAGAAATTGTCTGTCAGATTGTTAAGGTTTTTCTGGAACAGTTATATGTATATATAACAGTTATATGTATATATAACAGTTATATGTATATACAGTGTTTAATGTCAAACATTGCAGTTTTGTAAGACTTTTTCTTTAATTTTACAGGGGCAGAAGAATGTAGAAGAAATAGAGAACCTTTAATATGTCCTCTTTGTCGGTCCAAGTGGAGATCCCATGATTTCTACAGGTAGTTGTTTTGAATTAATGACTTGTGTGTTTAATAAAGAGTAAAAATGTCGTTAAAGTGTGACTTAAACATCACCATTCCTAGCAAGCTTTGCTCTGTTCACAGCCATGAGCTGTCGAGCCCCACAGACGCCCCGCCTTCCCTGAGGGCCGCCCAGCAGCAGCCTCCAGCAGGGTCACAGAGAAGGAGCCAGGAGAGCAGCTTCAGCCTCACGCACTACGGCACACAGCAGATCCCTCCTGCGTACAAGGACTTAGCTGAGCCATGGATTCAGGTGGGCAGTGCAGCACTCCTCAGGTTTCAGACCCTGGTAGACCATTTACTGTGTCTGTCCCTTTCTGCAGTTCCTTACAAATTAAGATAATATTTTGGTTGACCTCTGTCATGACGGTTAGTCCAGTTTGTTTGTTGTTGTTGTTGTTGTTGTTGTTGTGTTAATATTTTGCTGCCTTAATAATGTAAGTCTCGCGCTGAGGCCATACTCATCAGCACAGCTCCTGCCTGGCAAGTGCAAGTCCTGAGTTCAATTTTGAGTACTCAGGATAAGGGCTAAATAGTGTCTCCAGTAGACAGTAATGAAGTAAAGTAATTTTAATAATCAGCTAAATTTCACTGAACACTATTTGTCAACAAAGATTCATTAAACTTCTATATCAGGGCCCAGCAGGATGGCTCAGTGGTCTAAAGCGCCTGCTTGGGAAGGCTTGGGCGGCTGCAGGGACCGCGATTTGATCCCTGACACCACATGCTGCACCAGCCCTGCCGTCAGGGCAGGCTGAGCCGGCCATAAAAATAAATAAATAAACGAACAAAAGTTCTGAAACAAGAAAAAAATAATAATTAATTAATTTTAAAAAAACTTCTATATCATTAGAATTTGACTATGTGGGGTGAGCAATATAACCCTATATTTGGGGTCCTCTCTTCTCAGTGTGTTAACATCACATTAAGAATCTAATAGAATCCTCAAAGCAAATAAGCACATGTTAGTTTATGGCCTCTAACCCAAGCCTTCCCCTGTTTGTTTTGGAGCCCTCAGAACACTCGTGCTGATGCTTAGCTCCCAGATGCCCCTCTTTTAAGGACACAGTCTGCTTGTTGAAGCTACAGCTTGGACTGTGGACCGTGCAGCCAGACCTTGGCTCACAGATGTTTGAGACTTGTTGAATTCAGTCCTCAATGCATTTTGACATGAGTGTTTTGTCCCAATCATCATTGTTCAATTCTCAAAGCACAGTGTAGAACTTGGTGGTGTCAATTGCCTGATGACTCACTCCCCTTTTTAACCAAAACAGTGTACATTTGTTGTGTCATTGTTTTTGAGTCAGAGTCTCACTGTCCAGACTAAAGGGAATTCAGTGTGTAGCCAGACTGGACTAGAAATCTCTCAGTAGTCCTCAACTTTTTAAGGGCTAGGGTAGATCTGTCTACCCTTCTCTAGGCCTGTTCAGTGTTTTGAAGCCTCCACTCTAGTGCCTTTCTTGGCTTTTCTTGATGTTTTGGATAGTTTTTCCTCTGTAAACTACCCTAATATAAACATAAGGAGTTCACAGTTGTTTCTTGGTTGGATGGTTGTTTTTGGCAAATATGAGGGACACAAGCATAAAAATACATGTACATCCATCTAGTTAGCTGAGTTTTCTGTTTATTTTCCTTGAGGTAATAACTGTTGATGACTTTTGGTAATTACCAGTTAGACTTGCATGTAAAATACCTGCTTATGATTTTTAAGTAGCTGAACATATTTGAAATTGAGCACTAAAGAATTAAATGAGCAGTTTTTCCTTAAGAATGAAAATACATGCTTCATGTTCTGTGCCTTCATTAGTTTTTCTTTGCACTATATTTGTTTGCTATAGGTGTTTGGAATGGAACTCGTTGGCTGCTTATTTTCTAGAAACTGGAATGTAAGAGAGATGGCCCTCAGGCGGCTTTCCCACGATGTCAGTGGGGCCTTGTTGTTGGCAAATGGGGAGAGCACTGGAAACTCGGGGGGCAGTGGTGCAAGCAGCCCAAGCACAGGAGCTGCCAGTGGGTCCCCCCAGACCAGCATCTCAGGAGACGTGGTGGAGGCGTGCTGCAGCGTCTTGTCCATGGTCTGTGCTGACCCTGTCTACAAAGTGTATGTTGCTGCTTTAGTAAGTATTCGCTTTAATCACTTTATGCGATTTCTTTCTTGTGGTTTGTTGATAGTATTTCTAAGATCTAATAAAGCTGCTTTACCTCATGTAATTTCCATTTAACCTAATCATTTCAATTTTATTGACTTTAGTTTGTTCAACTTTCTTTATGTACTGTTTACTCCTCTTAAGTAACAGTGTGATACTATTCGTGTATTTCCTGAAAAGTGCCTCATAAATGACCAAGCTAAAAATGTTTTGTGGAATAGAAATGTGGTCTGTTGTTTGATTTTTTAAAAAAATTTGATGTCAGGCATTGAGGATTTATTTTTAGTAAACATTTTGCTTGATTTTTAATAAATATTTTATGGAGACGGGTCCAAGATAGAGATACTGAGATATTTTTTCCAGATTAATTTGTTGCAAGTTATCGCTCATGACAGGGAGAAAGTGACAAAGAGGTCATTTTAGAGACCAGTTAGGCCTTTTCCTATCTGAGTATTTTAGACCATGGCTGACAGCCTTGGCACTGTTGTCATTGCCCAGAAGTAACTTGTGGGGGGTGAGGAGCCACTGAGGGTGCCATTCTCTGTGTAGTAGGCTATGTAGCTGCATCTGTGGCTTCTCCTAGCTGTCCACCCCAAACCTCCCCTTCATCCTCTACCCCCTTACCTGAAGTCATGACAGCCAGGAATATCTGTAGACATTGCCACATGCCCACCAGACCTCAAAATTGCCCCCAGTTCAAAATCATTGCCTTAAGTTAATTCTTATGGGCTGGGGAGATAGCTCAGTAGAATAAGCACCTGCCTGGCAAGCGCAGGGGCCTGAGTTCAATCCCTGATACCTCATACCTCATTGTCATCATCATCATTATCATCATTCTTATATAACCTATTTTAAAAGCTGAGTCATCAGTCTATCCTCACTATCTTTTTTCCAAACCCATGCACTAGCATTTTTTTCCTGATGAATCTTCTTGTGAATAAAGCAGGATGGTTATCAGTATAGTTTTGAGGTGAGAATTGAGTGATTTCATAACATCAAGTATTCTAATTAGAATAATGTACTAGTTAAAGTTGGACTAGCCTATGCAATTTAAACATATGTTAGTTAGATGGACAAGAATCAAATTCTGATTTTCCCACTTGTAGTGTGACTTTGATAAAATTATATAATTACTATTAAACTTTAGTTTGTTTACTTATAAAATAATACCTGTTAGATTTGAAATTATATTGTAGAGAACCTCTACTTATAATGTTTAGCACATTTTAAGAACATTGGATAGCACCTATCATTGTTAAGTACCCCCTTGATTAATACCACTTTATTTATTTATTTATTTTTCTTTATTATGGCTGGCTCAGCCTGACATGGGGGTGGGGCTGATGCAGCATATGATGCCAGGGATCAAACTGCAGTCCCTGTGGTTGCCTAAACTTTCCTAAGCAGGCACATTAGACTGCTGAACCATCTCACCACCCTTAATACCACTTTAGGTTGTAATCCATTCTCATTATTTTTGGTTGTTCACATTGCCTCAGGTTAGACATTGACTTTGGTGTTTTTTAAAGGTAATTAAACTGACCTTCAGTTTTTTCTCCTCAGAAAACATTGAGAGCCATGCTGGTATATACTCCTTGCCACAGTTTAGCAGAAAGAATCAAACTTCAGAGACTTCTCCGGCCAGTTGTAGATACCATCCTAGTCAAGTGTGCAGATGCCAATAGGTAAGGCCTTATCAATACATTGCTTCAAACCATCTTGTATTAGAAGTGCCTACTACCAAGCTTCACATCAAGTGCATACTTGATATGCAGTATTAGATGCAGTTTTATTCTTTCCTGATGCGAGATTTGAAATTAAAATACAGGACCCTTGAGCTCTTAGGGACTAAGAAAAAGCGCTAATGCCAAGTAACAGGTGAGCCTAACAGACTGTGTGGAAGAGCACATAATTACATTGTGCTTGGCTCTCTTAAATAACGTGCTTAATCTGAAGTCTAGTTGATCAGAATAGCCGGATTTGCCAGGTGTATCTGCTTGTGCCTTACTAGCAAAAAGAACCCTAGTTTTATTGTTTTCAATTTTACTCTAATGCAACATTTTAAAAGTTCTTTAAAGTTCTCCTGTCCTGCAAAGTCCTTAAAATTGCTAAGAAATAGTAACAGTCTCAACTGGGGAGGGAAATATGAAGTAGAAAAGTGTCTGAGGTAGCACAGACTGCACAGTGTTAGTCCAGTGGTTCTCTTGACTTTCTCCTCCCATGAAGATGGATGAAGAGCTCGCTCTTCTTAGCGAGCCTGTCTGTGGCATTTGGTGCTCCCAGCTCCATGGCTCAGCAGCGCTGCCTCGGCAAGCAGCAGCGAAGCCTTGCTGTTAAAGCCATTTGGAACGCTCCTGTGCCAGTCTTCCTTTTCCTTCCTAGGCCGTGTTTGCTGAGGATCTCATAAACTTAGATGCCTAGCTTTGACAAGTTTCTGATCTCACTAAGCCTATTTTTTGGCTCCATATATTTTCCTTTATCTATCTGTGGGTCAAAAATATTGGAGGTTTTCTAGTTGCACACAGAAACATTGGCAACAATTTATAAAATATGTAAGAAAAATGATGTTGCTTTTCCATTAGGCTTTATGTTGTTTTGACATCAATGTCAGTTTTATCCTGGATCCAGAATTAATGTTGACTTCCTTTCATTTTTAGCCGCACAAGTCAGCTGTCCATATCCACGCTGTTGGAGTTGTGCAGAGGTCAAGCAGGAGAGTTGGCAGTTGGTAGAGAAATACTTAAAGCTGGTAATAACTGTTCACTTAAAGTGTACCTAGTGTCTTTTGTTACTTCCCTTAGGCTAGTCTCATAATCCCATACAACAGTTACAGGATTTTTTGAAATAATTTTATAAATTGACTCATGTGTGGTTGGACATACGAATTGCTCTAACAGAAAGTCTTAAAGCTACTTATAATCCAGAGAATTTTTGTTGTTGTACCATTTTGTCATGTTTTTCAGTTTTATTTTTAAAAATTTTTTTTAACTTTTCTTTTACAGGATCCATTGGTATTGGCGGTGTCGATTATGTCTTAAGTTGTATTCTTGGAAATCAAATTGAGTCCAACAACAACTGGCAAGAACTCCTGGGTCGCCTTTGTCTAATAGACAGACTATTATTGGAATTTCCTGCTGAATTCTACCCTCATATTGTCAGTACTGATGTTTCACAAGCCGAGCCTGTTGAAATCAGGTGATTTTTTTATTTATTGTGAATATACATTCTTCCTGCCTACTGTGCATCCTCCTAACAATGGCACACTTTAGATTATGACTCAGAAATTAAAAGAGCATAGATAAGTTACTAATATCTTAGTATTTGGTTAGTATAAAAACATGAAATCTCCACTGTTTGATTAAAAATCATTCATACCAAAATGTTTTTTGAACTGTAAAGCTAAAAATTTACCTTTTTAAAATGTACATACTTTTTTGAGTAATTTGAACTTATCTAGTAACTAAATGTGTTTTTGTGTTTTTTTACAGGTATAAAAAGCTGCTGTCCCTCTTAACCTTTGCTTTGCAGTCCATTGATAATTCCCACTCAATGGTTGGAAAACTGTCTCGAAGAATATATTTGAGTTCTGCGAGGATGGTGACTGCAGTCCCCCATGTATTTTCAAAACTGTTAGCAATGCTGGGTGTTTCCAGCTCCACTCACTTCACCAGGATGCGTCGCCGTTTGATGGCTATTGCAGATGAAGTGGAAATCGCTGAGGCCATCCAGCTGGGTGTGGAAGATACCCCAGATGCTCAACAAGATAGTTTTTTACAGGAATCTGCCCATACCAGCTCTCCAGAAGCCACAGAGGACATTTCCTTAGAGCACACAGTCCATTTAGACAAAACTGGAAAAGGATTATGTACTGCAAAAATGAATGACACTTCAGAGGACATTTCTGACAGGCTGGGCTGCGTTTCAGTAGGACTTCCTAGTGTAGCAACAACAGAGCAACCAAAGCCAATGGTTCAAACAAAAGGTCGACCCCACAGCCAGTGTTTGAACTCCTGTCTTTTATCTCATCATTCCCAGCAAACATTTCCAGCCTTATCATCCCCTCCTTCATCTGCCCCATCTGTACCAGCTGGCTCGGTAACAGATGTCTCCAAGCATAGACCTCAGGGGTTCATTCCCTGCAAAGTACCTTCTGCATCTCCTCACACACAGCGTAAGTTTTCTCTACAATTCCAGAGAAACTGTTCTGAAAACAAAGACTCAGACAAGCTTTCTCCTATCTTCACTCAGTCTCGACCATCGCCCTCCACCAGCATACACAGGCCAAAGCCATCCCGACCTGCCCCAGGTAACACCAGTAAACAGCAAGATGCCTCGAAAGATAGCATGACACTCGATCTGAGCGGCACTTCCAAGTGTGCTGACAGCTTTGGCAGTAGCAGCAGCAGCAGTAATGCTGTCATACCCAGTGAGGAGACAGCATTCACTCCAGTAGAGGAGAAATGCAGATTAGATGTCAATACAGAGCTCAACTCCAGTGTTGAGGACCTTCTGGAAGCATCTCTGCCTTCAAGTGACACAACAGTCACTTTTAAGTCAGAAGTTGCAGTTCTCTCTCCTGAAAAGGCTGAAAATGATGATACCTACAAAGATGACATGAATCACAATCAGAAGTGCAAAGAAAAGATGGAAGCTGAAGAAGAGGAGGCTCTAGCGATTGCCATGGCCATGTCGGCCTCGCAGGATGCCCTCCCCGTGGTTCCTCAGCTGCAGGTTGAAAATGGAGAAGATATCATCATCCTTCAGCAGGATGTAAGTGTGGTCTCAGCTCTTAATTCCCAAGTGCTGCTTTTCAAACAAGGTAGTCACTGCAAGCAGATTTCTCTTGTGGTGGATTACACAGCAGGAATATTTGTATCTTTTAGACAGCAATATTTCTGGCCTATTTCAAAGACATTTCTGATTGATTGATTAATTATATAGTAACGATTAGTTACCAACACAGTCCTTTCAGAGCTCTGGTTTATAAAGTGGTTTGGGAAACCAGATTAAACAAGTTATTTTGCCAGGCTAATTTCACAAAGTCTTGCTCTTTTAATTTAACAGTAAAAAGGTTGCTTTCATTTAATATGTAGACACCAGAGACTCTGCCAGGACATACCAAAGCAAAACACCCTTACAGAGAAGACACGGAATGGCTGAAAGGCCAGCAGATAGGCCTTGGAGCGTTTTCTTCTTGTTATCAAGCACAGGATGTAGGAACCGGAACATTGATGGCTGTTAAACAGGTAAATGAGTACACAAGTGAAATTATTCAAATTGTATAATGAAGCATGCATAAATGAAAAGAATAAACGATATGCCTAGGCACTTACATACTTTTCTTCTTTTGACAAGCCTAAGTTTCAAACCAGCTGTTACTAGAGTTCCACCCAAAACAACCCCTTAAAACATGGCTATTATAAGACACAGTGCCAGAATGCCCCTATACATGTTGGTTGTACTTGCTTTTGCTTTCTGTAGTTAGTACAGGTGTGGTTTCATGCTCCTTCAGGTTACTGGTACAGTGCCATGTTTATTTCTGTGGTTTTGAAACATACTCATCATTCTCCCATGATTAGGTTTTTCTCATCTGTACTCCATCTGTAGACGAGGAGAATCATAATTGTCTCCCAAGTTAAATTGGATTCTTACTTTGTTTTGTTTTTAAATGAAATACGTGTTCAGCACAAACATCAGTGCCTTCTGCTGTTAATGTGTGAGCTAATTTGGACTTGTCCATTTAGATCAGATTCTTTAGTGAAAACAGAAACATCAGAATTTAAAACTTTGTGGAGGGACACCTACTCAGGACCCCCCTCCTATCCCTCTCTCAGATAGTTTTCTTTCCCTCAATAAATATGTTCTACTCATTAAAAAAAAAATTAAAACTTTGTGAACATGTTTATTTGAAACAGGTGACGTATGTCAGAAACACATCCTCTGAGCAGGAGGAAGTCGTGGAGGCACTACGAGAAGAGATAAGGATGATGAGCCATCTGAATCATCCAAACATCATCAGGATGCTGGGAGCCACATGCGAGAAGAGCAATTACAACCTCTTCATTGAGTGGATGGCCGGTGCGTCTGGGCTTTGAGTTGTAAGGAGCAGGACACGCGGACCGGGGCTGGACTTTCTGCTATGGAATGTAGGGGAAACAGTTCAGTGAAGATTTAATCTGAATAGCTTAAGCAGTTTAATGAAAACTGAGAATAGTGATTCTCTAAAAGCAAATCAAGATTATGATAGCTTATTGTACTGTTTAGATTTGTATGTTTTAAGTATGTGTTATAAGTTCTTAAATATAATCTGTTGTTGGTCCTTATAAAGACATAGAGTAGTTAGGTTGCCTATTCCATTGACTTCTACATTGGGTTCACTGAGCCTGTGCCTTGTCCCACAGGGAAGCCTGACTCTAGATTGTCTCACAGTCTCTTTGCTATCTGCTGAGTAGGTCAGCATTATTTACATAAGCCAATAATAAAGGCATTTCATACCTTTTTTTTGAGAAGACAGAGTGAAGTGTACATTCAGAAATAGTTCTTTTTAATGTCCATGGCTTTCTGAAATCCTGGCCCTCCAGTAAACTAGCTTCATGAAGGTTTTGTAAAAATGTCTAATTGATAGATTTTTGAGATAATGTAAGAAGTCAGATCACTTCTGATGTGAAGTATGACTTTAACAATTCAAATGTGAATAAGACCTCACACAGTACAAGCTCAATTAGCCAAAATGTAATAAGTAATTTTACTTGTGAGCTAGTTCATGATAATTATTACTATTTTGCAATTATTGTATAGGAGGATCTGTGGCTCATCTGCTGAGTAAATATGGAGCCTTCAAGGAATCAGTAGTTATTAACTACACTGAACAGTTACTTCGCGGCCTTTCATATCTTCATGAAAACCAGATCATCCACAGAGATGTCAAAGGTAAAATTTCTCTTATTTTCTAGTGACCATAAGAAAACAAATGTAATTTTTAAACTTGGATGCTCATTAATAGTTTCTAACCTAAATTTTAACTATTGAATTATTTCTCTGAATAACTCAAGTTGCTAAAATATTAGAACTAAATGAGAAACTTTTAGATCATTTAACCTGCCTTTCTCATTGGATAGAAAAGTACACATGTTGTGCCAGCCCCACCCCCAGGGCAAGCTGAGCCAGCCTTAAAAAAAAGAGAGAAAAAAAAAAGCATGTATACTTTGAATTAGTCTAGGTTCGTGTATTGTCTTAAAATGCAAAGTATGCTAAAATGTGAGGAGAGGCTTTGTTGGAAATTTTTATGCTACTCAATGTTTTCAGTATTATAAAGGTTTATTCACTAAGTGTCTGCTCTTGCTGTGCCTTAAGACTGTATTTCAGACTTTCCCTCTGGGCTATATAGATTTTAATCTCACTAGAGAGACTATTGTATCTTTATCATAGGTGAAGGAAGAAGAGAGCAGTCTTCTCTTTAAGTCTAATATGTATTCCACTTATATGTAGTCCACTTCTTTCATCACTGGCTTATTTCTTTAGGGGAAATTTCTAGGCTTTTAATCTGTCCTTTTGTTTTTAACATCTAAGGTCATTTGCTGTTTCTGTTGACAGGTGCCAATTTGCTAATTGACAGCACAGGTCAGAGGCTGAGAATTGCAGATTTTGGAGCTGCAGCCAGGTTGGCGTCAAAAGGAACTGGTGCTGGAGAGTTTCAGGGACAGTTATTGGGGACTATTGCATTTATGGCACCTGAGGTAAGAAGTAGTTTTTAGTATAATAAAAGAAAATACTTTGGAGTTGTATGTGATAGCACTATACCAGATTATGTCATGGGGTATGCAGTATTCCCAGCCTCTTATCTTTGTCTTAGCGAAATTCCAAAAGACAGGCTTTAATAGATTTGCTTAAGGCCACGTATAACAATAACAACAACCAGAACTACTTGGTAGTTCATAGTAGTGGTTTAAACCCAAAGCGCACACAATAAAAAATATTAAAAATGAGTTCTCTGTTCCCAAGGGAGGGGGCCATCAGGGCAGCCTGCTCAGTGGCGCAGTCTAGCAGCGTGTTGTTCTGAGCTCGGCCTGCCTCACGCTCTATTCGTGCATAGTGGTTATTTGCTGTGTTGGCCTCCTAGTTTCTAAGAGCACTGGGGCTCACTTGGAATTCTGTAATGTTTAATTTTGTGCATGATGGAAGATGAAGCTTGTTAGTGAGCTGTCAAGTAGTTTTAGGTAATTACCACTCATGCCATTACTTTGCTCTGAAGTAGAGAAATTAGAATCTATAACTACAAAATGGCTTTTTCTTTTTTAAGCAAGGCACATTTCCAGATGAGCTCTGCTTTATTGCAGGTACTCAGAGGGCAGCAGTACGGGAGGAGCTGCGATGTGTGGAGCGTTGGCTGTGCTATCATAGAAATGGCTTGCGCGAAGCCACCCTGGAATGCAGAAAAACACTCCAACCATCTTGCTTTGATATTCAAGGTAATTTCATTAGTATTGATTTATTAAAGTCAGTCTTCATAGTATTTGATAGTAACAATTAAATTTGTCCAGTGTTAAAGAAAAAAAAACAGTGCAGTGCATAAGCACACACTGGAAAGAGCCTGGAGGGCGCCTGCACGCAAACTTTTGTGTTCGGAGTTGCACTGTGGGAAGCGTCAGTTCTCTGACCTTTTTGTTCTGCAGATTGCTAGTGCAACTACTGCCCCGTCGATCCCCTCACATCTGTCTCCTGGTTTGCGTGATGTGGCTCTTCGTTGTTTAGAACTTCAGCCTCAGGACCGACCTCCATCACGAGAGCTCCTGAAGCATCCCGTCTTCCGTACAACATGGTAGCCACCTGTGAAATGAACCAGAGAGAGACTGGATGCTCAATAAGGAGAACTTGTGGGGAACCACACTGATAATCTGCTGGCTGTCATGGACAGCCGTGATGAGGCCAGCGGGGAACCCTTACCTAAGTATGTGATTGACAAATCATGATCTGTACCTAAGCTCAGTATGCAAAAGTCTACAAGTTGTGCAGAAACTGTAAACCGTGCCTTTCAAAGAACTGGCCCTAGGTAAACAGGAAAGCAGTGGAGTGTGCATGATAAATAGCAGAAACATAATATTTTTGGAGCACTTTTTCAGCAATATTAGCAGCTGAGGGGCTCAGGATTTATTTTAATGTTTCAATTATTCTTCCATTTCTTTTAGTGATCACAAGCAGGGGGTTCTATAATTCCGTTCAGTTTTTCGGTCACTGGCTATAAAAATCAGTATCTGCCTCTTTTAGGTCAGAGTATGCTATGAGTAGCAGTAAATACATATATATTTTTAAAAGTATGACTTCTTCATGACCTACAGTTGACCTTTATTTTTTTAATGCCTGGCATTTGTGGTTCATTGTGCATTTTACTGTTGGCCCATTCATTTCGTTGTTGGAAATTATGGTTCTGTATTTTCATTTCACCTCCATGTCTGTTTAATATTCAGGGAAAGGTGATCTTTTCAAACTAGAAAAAAAAAGTATGAACTAGACTTTATTAAATACTTGCTACTGCAAGAATTTTTAAATGCAAGTTTAATTTTTTTTAAATTGGAATATAATGTACTGGCTACATTGAATGAATCATCTTGCTTAGCAGGTTAAATATAAATTAACAAAATCAGGTCTTCTGTGATACAGCTCACAACCAACAGCAAGATTACTTTGAAGTTTATTTGAATTGTTTCCAATATTTCAGTTTCTTTACTGAAGCGCAGGAGACTTCACACCACTCAGTGCGACCCTGGGTCGCGGTTGCCACTCATCACACTGAGCATCCCAAGGAACCGTTTGCCTCTACCATGCATTGCCGTTTCACTCCAGCCTGCCCATACACAATTAAAGAAAAATTAACTCGTCTTTCTACCAGTTAGTAATGTTTTTAACAATAAATGGGTTTTGACCTTAGAGAAAACATTCAGGAAAAGTGAACTTGAGTCACATTTTCATATCAGTTCTTTGGATGTTGCAGTTTTAATGGCTTTAGTCTAGAGTTGAATTCAGATGCATGGAATCCTGGAGGGAAATGGTAGCTCTTTTATCCTTTTTTGTGTGTGAGTCTTTTAAATCAAGTACGGATTATTAAATATATCTTTGAGATGTTCAGTTTTAACTCTTCAGATGCCAGTGTGAAATAGAATTGGTTATTCTCAAAGACTCAGGATAAACTAAATAAGCTATATAGAGTACATTTAAAATGTACAACACAAATTGGAAGTAAAGTGAGTTACAGGAAAAGTTTACAGGGATATATTGCATATAATTTTTAAAACAGTTTTTTATGTGATTGTGCTTTTTAGTGAAATTTTACATTCCTTTGTTTTGCAAGATTGGCAATATTCAAAGAGTTAAAAGTAGTTCACAAATGTGAAGTTTGGTAGTTCTAAATGTGTTGTACTTGATTTTTTTTTTTACTATTTAAAATTTTCACAGTTCTGATAAGATTATTTCCAAGTCACATGCAAGCTTTAAAGGACGCACTCTTGCCATTTTATTTACTGGAAGATCATTGGTCAGATTAATATGGCGTCTGACATTGGTCAGATTAATATGGCGTCTGACGGAAATGTAAACTGTATAAACTGAGGAACCTCAGCTGACCAGTATTACTCTGTAGATCACCGTGCCCACCACATTTCAAACTCAAACTGTCTCTTGATGTCGAAATCCATTGTGTTTGAGTTTGTTTGCAGTTCCCTCAGCTTGCTGGTAATTGTGGTGTTTTGTTTTTTGTTTTGTCTTCAGTGCAAATGTGATGTAATATTCTTATTTTCTTTGGATCAAAGCTGGACTGAAAATTGTATTGTGTAATTATTTTTGTGTTCTTAATGTTATTTGGTACTCAAGTTGTAAATAACGTCTACTGCTGTTTATTCCAGTTTCTACTACCTCAGGTGTCCTATAGATTTTTCTTCTACCAAAGTTCACTTTCACAATGAAATTATATTTGCTGTGTGACTATGATTCCTAAGGCTTCCAGGGCTTAAGGGCTAACTTCTAGTAGCACCTTACTGTGTAAGCAAATGTTACAAAAAAGAAAAAAAAAAAAAAAATCTCTGGGTTAAGAAAATTTGGCTTAAATGTATCCTTTGTTATTTTAAATATATTGAGATATTTTAATTAAAATTTTTACCCCATTGAACCAATTTTATAGTGTTTGTACCTATTTTGGTGTTTTGTCTTTATAGTAAATAAAAGTTTTTGAACAAATTTGTTACTTTTGAGTCTTTTTAAATATCTTCCTACTTCAGAAAAGCTTGCAAGACCTCAATAAGTAATTCCTACACAGCCGTCACCTAAGATGCCACTCACATTTCTCCAGCTGCCGAATAAGTCTTTTTAGCAAGAGAATCCAAACCAAGATCATGTTTGGTCTTACTGTCATATTTTTTGAGTTCTGTTCCATTCTGAGCCATCTCTTAGCTCTTCCTTGATCTTTTTAATGCGTCCTGGCTGCTCTGTGGATCTCCCACTTGCGCCATGCTCTTAACGATTAGACTCAGCACGTAGTGTGAGCTGAACATCACAGGCCTGCCGCGCTGCTCCAAGCGCATCGCAGCAGAAGGCAAGGAGGGCCGTTGGTCCCGCTGCCAGCAAGCCTGCTGGCCTCTGGAGACTGCCTTCCACTCTGCAGCTAGCAGCACTGTTCCCTGCGTGTCCTGTGGAGTGCTCTCTGCTTTTTTACTTTTTTTTAGCTGAGTTACTATTCTGATGGTTTTCAAATGACTTACTTCCTTACTGCCTTCTGTATTGTCATTTTGCTATCAGGAAGTGTGCTGTCTTCTCCCAGTTATTTGTTAATACCATAACGTATTTGGTGGAGTTGTCATCTATATGAAGAGCTCATGAGGGTCCACCTCTCTGTTCTGAAGGAACTGCTATTTGAGCAGCTGCATGCTCACCCTTATCTTACACATTTGCTGCCTTGGACTGCAGAGAAGCCATGTCCAAGCACCCGATTCCTTTGATGGAGAATGATGTTTAAAAAGCAAGACCAATATAAGGTGTATGTCTGCCAAACCCTAAATATTACCATATTGCAGTTTAGTAGTGAAAAAGTAAGTTTTAAAACTTCAGTTAACTCAAGAAAATCGGAATCAGATGCAAAGACCAGCTGACACAAATAAACATGAAAATGTCATCTAGGCCCTGCAGGATGGCTCAGTGGTCTAAAGCGCCTGCTTACGAAAGCTTGCACGGCTGCAGGGACCACGGTTCGATCCCCGGCACCACATGCTGCACCAGCCTTGCCCTCAGGGCAGGCTGAGCCAGCCATAAAAATAAATAAACAAAAGTTCTGAAACAAGAAAAAAATAAAATAAATTCTAAAAAAAAAAAAAGAAAATGTCATCTAAATTCAACTGTATGGTGGGGCATGCCTGTCGCAGCACTCGGGAGGCTGAGGCATGAGGATTGCTGCAAGTTTGAGGACAGCCTGGGCTGTCCAGCCTGAACTGCATAGAGAAACATGTCAATAGGCTGGCAATCCCAGGGCAGCATTAGGCCTGTAATGTTTGCACATTGTTGTTTTATCCTCCTATTCCATTCTCCTTAGCCTCAGACTTTTTTTTCAATACAGGGTCTTGCCACACAGCTTGGACTCAGATTCACACCACCATGCCCATTTTCAGAGGCTGGCGCAGTACACCCAAGTTTCCAAGGTGGCACAGAATGCAGTACAGGGGATCAAACCCAGGTCTTTGTGCTTGTAAGACAGGTGCTTAGACTGCCGGCCTCTCTCTAGCCCATCCTCAGACTTCTTAGAGTCTGCCTCTGCTCTTCAATTTATATCCAGGAAAGATAAAAGATTATGAAAAGATTGTTTCTGTTCTGAAAACAAAACCTTAGCCTATCATTTTGGCTGTGTCTGGATGTCCCCCCTAAGTCTCATCAGTCATACGTGAAGGTTTGAGATGCAGCTAGACCTGGAGTGTGGGACGCTGGGATTAAGGATGGGATGCTGGGATTGACTAGGTGTGATGATAGGGTGCATGCAGGGTGCCACCCTGCCTGTGAACCAGCCAACTGAACCGGAAGCTCTGCAGACAGTGAGCTACAATAAACCTTGCCTCCTGAAACTTTGGGGGTTGGGTGCTCTGTCTCAGCAATGAGAAGACGACACATCCTCACACACACCTGAGCTTCCCACCACTGTGACAGCATTCCAAGGCCTACAGACCCAGTGCCAGTGCTTTGGGGCCTGCCACAAGGCAGAGAGGCCTGATGGCTGGAGGATGTGAATCAAAGCTGCCCACCCCATGGCATCCGGAAAGCAGCGCAGGAAAGAGCCAGAAAGGAAGGGATAAGGAAGAGATATGTTCCCCAAGTTCACACCTCCCTAACTCACCCCTTTCGCTAGGCCCCACCTAAGTTTCCATCACCTCTCAATGCTGTCCAATCTTGCCCTTTCTGAGTTAATCCACTGACGAAGCATCCCAAGGCCTTGAAATCTCTGCATCTGAAATCTCCAGCTTCTAGACGAGTTGAATAAAAATGAAAGGTGAAGGTTTGAGATGCAGCTAGACCTGCAGTGTGGGATGCTGGGATTAAGGATGTGATGCTGGGAACAGTGGGTAGAATATTCAAGGCAAGTGTTGAGTGAGAAGAAATGACTAAGACAAAGAAATGTCTTTGTATAAAGATAGATTTAAGATACAGGCAGAAAGGAAGCAGACTAGAAATGAAAGAAAAGGGCAGGCCAAATAGCTCAGCAGATTAAAGTACCTGCAAGCTGGGACAGGGACTGGGGCTTTGATCCCCCAACCTGCTGTGCCAGCCCTGCCCCTGGGGCACGCTGAGACAGCAATGGAGACTGGGTATAGTGGCCCATGGGGAGGCTGTCAACAGGCGGATCACTATGATCTAGTAGTGAGACCCTGAACACCCTGTAGACCTTTCCCTAAAACATACACACACACACACACAAACACACACACACACACACACACACACACACACAAAGAAAAAGAAGAATGAAAGGAAAGGAAAGAAAGAAAGAAAGAAAGAAAGAAAGAAAGAAAGAAAAAAAGAAAGAAAGAAAGAGAGAAAGAAAGAAAGAAAAACAGACCAACGATAGTGTTTAAAAAACCAGGAGGGGGAAAAAAAGTTATGAAATGAAGATAGGTTTTTTTTGTTTTTGTTTTTGTTTTTGTCTTTTTGAGACAGGGTCTCACTATGCAGTTCATACTGGCCTTGAGCTCACTTAGGTAGCCCAGGCTGGTCTCAAACTCATACCGATCCTGGAATTACAGGCGTGCGCCACCACGCCCTGCTCCAAGATAGGTTTTAAGAGATGGACCAGCAAGATAGCTCAGCAGACTAAGTGCCTGCTTTGGCAAGCTCAGGGACCAGGGTTCTATCCCCGAACAAGCTGGCCCCACCCATGGGTGCTCTAAGCCTCCAGTCTGAGTGTGGTTCATAATCCCAGTGCTGGGGAGGCTGAAAACAGGAGGATCACTAGGAGTCTGAGTCCAAACTTCATAGTGCAGCCCTGTACCAAAAACATAAAATGAAAATTAAGAGAGGTGCTGTCTCCAGAAAATCCTATGCTCAGAGGTGGGGCTTTGGGCTGGGGTGGGGCGCTCAGGATGTTGTGCTTATGGGTCAATTCATGCAGTAGTGAGTTTCACAGCCAACTGGGCTGTGGGAAGGTGGGGGCTAGCTGGAAGAGGCCCGTGGCTGATGGCACGATCCAGAAGGTGCTTCCCTCCCTGCCTCTCTCTCCTGGGTACCCTGACATGAGCAGCCATTTGTCCCTGATAGCCACACCACCATAGCTGGACAGGGGCCCCTGAAACTACCAGCCAGAACAATCTTCTACTTTGTGTGTGTTGGGTGTGGCGTCTCAGCCACAAGAAAAGCACCTGAGCCAAAAAGTCATTTCAAAAGACACAAACACAAATCAGACAAGGACTGACAGCCTCAGGAGTGAGTAGCAAGGCCTACTCCTCGTTTCTAGGAATGGAGGGAACAGCAGGAGTGGATCTGGCCGAGCATGAAGGGGAAGGTGGTGTGATGCACATGACTGCGCAGCCACTGTCTAGGAAGGAGGGTGAAGTGACACCCAGGCAGCAAGGAGGAAACCAGGGAATCCACACAGAGGAAGAGCTCTGCTCACCTCGGCTTGCAGACCTGTCGCATTCCTGGCCACGTCTGCTTCCCAGAGCAGGCATGGTCTCTTCCCATTCCACATCCTATCCTTTGCATCACTTGACACCTGCTTTCTCCAGAAGTCCCCTGACCCATGCTGAGGACGGACAGCATTCAGTCCTAGAATCCCTGGCCATCCTTGAGTCAGTGTGCTTTGGCCCATCCTTGGCTGCACTGTAATGACTGGCCACTTACCTCTTAGTCTATAGGAAACTTTTGCAGCTATAGAAACAGAAGCTAGGGCTGGGGAGATAGCTCAGTGGAGCAAGTGCTTGCCTAGCAAACACAAGGTCCTGAGTGTGATCCCTGGTACAGAAAAAAAAAAAAAGAAAACAGAAGGTTACTTATTTCTATGCCTTCTCTGATGAACACTGAAGCTGAAACATGCTCCGCTTAGGTTAATTGAACTAAATGGCAGGCACAACTAGACTAAAATTATAATTGATTTCTAACTCCCATAAAACATTTTAACAAGTAACTGAAGAGAACAGTTTCCTGGGGTGCACCTCTAGTGAGATATATTCAAAGGATAAAAGAATTCCAAGGAAGACTTATTTTTGTGGGGGTAGATTTATTTTGGTAGTGGTGTAATTTTGAAATTGATTTGCATAGAACAAAATAGAGTAAGTTGGTATTTCTGAGGGACAGGGTTTTCACTGTGAAAAGACACGCATGTGAACGTGAAAAGGCAGGGTTCGAGAAGCAAGGGGCATTACATTTCATGTGGAAACGTGCTCACGACCTGGGGCAGGGGCGTTCAATTCACTTCGTTTGGTGGGACTGGGGATGGATCCCAGGGCCTTCACACTGAGTTACGTCACTGACCCTTTTTTAGTTTTCATTTTGAAGCAAGCTCTTGCTAAGTCACTGAATTGTCCAGGTTGGTCTCAAACTTGCCTTACTCCTGCCTCGGCCTGTGAGAGTTCTGGGATCGCAGGTGTGTAAAAGCCATGCCTAGCTGTGCTTTTTAAACTACAGTTTGAGTCACTGAGCACCCCTTTGTCCTAGATCTTAGCTTCTACATAAAAGGCAATGGGCCTCCAGGAACAGCTCTCCCCATCGGGAGCAGTGGAACAGAACATGGACCTAGCGTGTTTGCTGTGCTGGAAGCACATAGCACTCCGGAATCCATAGAAATAGGTCAGAAAGAACGCAGCTTGCTGGTGCTTGTAATCCCAGTGCTGGAGAGGCTGCGGCAGGAGGACTGCCGTGAATTCAAAGCTAGTCTGGGCTGCACAGAGTTCAGGGCTACTCTGAACTATGTATCGAAACTTTGTCTTACAGGGAGAACTATGTGGCGGTCTGTTCATTGCCACTTGCAAATTTTGCTTATTTATTTATTTAGTCTTTTTGAGACAGGGTCTCATTATGCAGTTCTGGCTGGCCTTGAGCTCACTTCTGTAGTGCAGGCTGGTCTCAAACTCGCACCGATCCTCCTGCCTCAGCCTCCCGAGTGCTGGGATTACAGGTGTGCGCCACCATGCCTGGCGCAAATTTTGCTTTCTGTTTTCATGAAATTAAAAAAAAAAAATGGCCACAAAATCTATAGTAGTGGGAGAGCCTGACACTAAGCTGTGTGTGTGTGTTTGTGTGTGTGTGTGTGTGTGAATGCCAAAACTGCTTTAGTTGAATTCTGAAAAAAATCAGAAAACTGATGAATAATGATCATGATGCAAGACAAGAGACTGTAAAAGTTTTATGTAATGAAAAACAGATGGAAGCAAGAGGTAGATTAGGTTAAAATAGAATAAATGCAATGCATGAACTTTGATCCATATTTTAAAAGCAAATACAAAACAAACAACTACAAAAGATATTATTTAAATAAATTTAAGTATGTACTGCATATCCATGATACTTAATAAATGTCCATGTTAGAGGATGTGATCATGGTATTGAAATGGTAGAAAAATGCCACTCTTGGGAAGCTAAAGACAGGCAATTTACAAAGGAAAAAATACGTGTATCCATGTGTGTGTGTGTGTGTGTGTGTGTGTGTGTGTGTGTGTGCAAGAGAGAACACTACAAAATGTTAGCAAAATGTTAACACTGTGAACCTAAATAAAAGATACATTGTACTCTTCTGTAGGTAGAAACTTTCAAATAAAATGTTAGAAAGTATTTCTAACTTTGTAGTTTTGGGTTTAATTTCCTTTTGCATGTCATCTTGATTTCTTTTTATTGTCTTTTCTGTTCAGGGTTTGAGTTTCTAAATTTCAAATGACAATTTGGCCTTCACGAACTGACCAGCAGTGGAAGAGTCATTTTCTAATTGCGCAATGCCCAGTAGAGGGCAGCAGAATGCTGGGTGTGATCTCAGCGTGCTGACTGCAATATTTCAAGATTAACTTTACCTCACTCCTTTTTAAGGAATAGAACAGAAATCTCAATGTTGTTATAAAAGTGGAAGGAAAATAGACTTTAAAGCAATCACTGAAAAAGCCTATCCTTCCAGTCTAAAACCTAGGTTTAATTTTTATTGCTTAACACAATGTTCCTATTAAATATCTGGACCTCCTCTGAATAGTCAGGGAGGGGACGCTATCGAGAAACTCTGTGCCTTCTCCCCTTCTACTATTTTTGACCACTTCTCTTCCCACTGGCTACTCGTTCATCATACACCCATCCATCCCTTTGTCCTTCCAATCGTCCTGCCAGTCGCTATTTCGTGGAGATTCCCAGACTGGCTCGAGCGGCTTCTGGAGACCAGCAGAGCAGAGCGGCTCCCTGCCTGTCTGATGCCTACCGCTGGCCTGTGCTCCAGTCACTCTGACGGCAACTTTCTCACTATTTCTGGCACGGTATTTCTGCTCTCATGTTAGTGCTGCATTGTTATTATCACCTGCCTGATCTCCCTGCCCCCTGCCAGCCCTTACTCACGCCAGCGCTCCTTAGACTCTCTGGCCTCACTGTTTAGAACTAAATCCTGCCGTAGAACCTGCCAGTGGGCACTCACGGCTGCTGTAGTCCCACTGTTTATCATACAATTCAAAAGAACTTTATGCGGGACCCGGCGGGATGGCTCAGTGGTCTAAAGCGCCTGCTTGGGAAAGTTTGGGCGGCTTCAGGGACCGCGGTTCAATCCCCGGCACCACATGCTGCGCCAGTCCTGCCCTCAGGGTGGGCTGAGCCGGCCATAAAAATGAGTGGATAAACAAACAAAGGCTCTGAAACAAGAAAAAATAAATAAAATTTAAAAAATTATTTTAAAAAATATGAACAGAAATAACTTGGGAGGTTGAGACAGGAGGGTCCCTGGGAGTTCAAGACTGGCTTGGAGGCTATAAAAGTGAGCACAAGGCTGGCGTGAACTGTGCAAAGAACTTTATGCACACTGCAATCCTACCGATTTATGAATACCTTGCACTTACCTTCCAGTAGATGGCAGTAGAGTAGCTGGAGGAAAAGGAAGTCTTCGCTAATTCACAAAAGCAGATCGTTTTCCTCCTCCTTTTCATGCACTATGTTGGAATCCGGGCACAAAATGACACCCCCAAAATGGTGGCTAATCTCATTAATATGCCACACACACGTGCAATTCATAGAACTGGAATTACAAGTTCGTGAAATTCCTTGCAACATCTTTTCCTCGTCAAAAATTTGAATCATAATATGTGGTTCACAATTCTCAAACATTTTTGTCTTCAGACACAAAGCAAAATTTTTTTGAGCTAGAGGTGTAGATCACTGCAGAGCCTGTGCTTGATTGGCCTGGGAAATTCCTGGATTCAACCACTAGCACCAAAAAAGAAGAAAGAACTGGCATTAAAAACTACCAAGAGCTCCAAAGTAGCTTGTACTGTGTAGCTTTCATCTAGAGATACTTACTATTTTAATATCCAATGTTAAAATTGGTAAATTTTAAAATATTTTATTAACTCATCAAAAATAATAAAAATCGACTAGATATTAAAATAGGTAATATATTTTCATCCAAAATAGATGTATGCCTCCTGCTAATAGAAGAGTAACATTTTTTAATGTTTTCAAGTCAGCCTAATTTCTATCTTTATAATAGTGAGATTTTTACATCTGCACCTCCGTTCAATTTGCTGTGGTATCATACATCATGTAAGTGCTGGGAAACTACCGTGTAATGTTGCCAGAATGAAATTAGAGAGAAACAACATTGCCACAATATGATGCTAAAAATGTTGGCCTTCTAGATCGCAAGAATCAAGCTCTAGCGTCATTTTGCGAAGGTCCCCCGCTGTTCTCCTCCTCCCTCCCACAGGCTTCTCCCTTCTCCCTGAAGCATTTCCCAACTCCAGTACCTCACCTCACATTGAAATTCCATGGCAGTACTTAACTTTTCTGAATTATATGTTTCCTGAACTAGATCATCTTTTAAAGTTATTCCCAGGCACATATTTGTCGGCAAATAATTGTTTGCTGGTACACCACCCACATTAGTCAACACATAGCTAGTCAAATAGCTTATCAAGTATCTGCCATCTCTAAGAATCCTCTCTCTTCCAGAAGACCACTGTGGCAGCAACTCCCACCTCCTGCTTTGCCTGATTTTCCTTTCCCAAACAGACATCAATTTCTTTTGGTGCTGGATCATTCCCATCAGCACACAAATGCGCTACAGGATCTTTTACCATATTGCTTTCTGCCTTCTTCTCCATTTCTTTGCCTTTCTTGCAATAAAACTTACTGAAAGAAAAGTGCTGGGCTGGGGAGATAGCTCAGGGGCACGCCTGTCTGGTAAGTGCAAGGTACTGAGTTCAATCCGTTTTTCCACAAGAGAGAGAGAGAGAGAGAGAGAGAGAGAGAGAGAGAGAGAGACAGACAGACAGACAGACAGACAGACAGACAGAGACAGAGACAGAGACAGACAGAGAGAGAGAGGGAGAGGTGCACACTTGTTTCCCTTTCTTCACTCAATTTTCACCCTTAAACTTTTTTCTTTTTTTTTCTTTTTTTTTTTTTTTTTTTTTTGGCTGGCTCTGGTGGGGCTGGCAAAGCATGTAGTGCCAGGGATCTAACCATGGTCACTGAGCTGAGCTATCTCAACAGCCCCTCCCCCTTAAACATTTGTAAGCCTAGTGCTACAACTGCTTTTGCTTAAGCCATCCAGGGTCTGGGCTTTTGCAAACTCAAAGAACTGCTCCACCTGCATTCATTTTCGTGCTGGATGATCTACTCAGTCTTCTGGCCAAAGCCTCTAATTTTCCTCTAATTATAGCTTGCAGCTCCAGATGTGAACAGCCAACTAACAATTTGACATTTTCCATAAGCATTTCAGAACCTCACTGTACCACATCTAATCCCTCTATGAGTCCTACCAGCTCCTCCTCCAAAATATAACCCTAATCCACTCACCTATTTCATCTCAGTATCACTCTAGCCTACGCTACCATCATCTCTTGGTTGGACTGCTGCACGAGGTTTCTAATTGACCTTCCCGGTGGGGCAGGGTGGCTGCCTCCCTGTTCTCCACCTAGTACCTAACAAAAATTTATTATTATTATTATTATTATTATTATTATTATTATTATTATTATTATTATTAATGTATTTGGTACAGGGTCTCATTACATTGCTCAGACTCGGAGTGATCCTTCTGTTTTTCAGCCATCCCAGTGCTGGGATGACAGGCGTGTGTCACCAGTCATCATGCTCAGTCTTGGTGGCCAGTTCAGTACAGCCAGCAGTGGGGCTGGTGCAGCATCTGGTGCAGGGGATCAGACCCCAGTCCCTGAAATGACTTCCACTCCCTTTTCTAGCCTAAGCAGGCGCTTAGCTACTCAACTATCTCGCCGGCCCCAGAGGTGATCTTTTAAGAAACTATGAATCAGAGTATATCATGCCTATGCTTAAAAGCCTCCTGCAGTTTTTCCATTGTACAAAGAATCCCATCTTCTCACCAGGATATAAAGGATTTGGTCTCCTCAGTTTGTCCTTGACTTCACCCTTCCCCAGTACCTTACCTCATCCAGCCACACTGACCTTTTTCCTTGCTTGACAGGTGGCATTCTTCCAACCTCAGTGCCTTTCCATTTCCATTCAGACAATCTCCCCATGATTTCCCCAGCTCTGTTGCCTTCTTCTCAGGTAGGTCTCAGGCACTTGTGTCATTACTCTACCCAGTGTTCCTGCCATTATTCTCAACCTGGGGGGGGGGGCTGGGGAGATAGCTCTGAGGCATAAGTGCCTGCCTGGCAAGTACAAGGTCATGAGTTTGAATCCCGGTCCCGCAAAATAAATAAATAAATAAATAAATAAATAAATAAATAAATAAATGATTAGAAAAGAGGTTCACTAGGGCTGCTATAATACCACTATTCTCAACCCAGGGGACCCATATAAAGAGACAGGGTGCCAAGAGAGAAAGATGACATATATGCAATATAAGACAATTTAAGAACTATATAAAGATCCAGACGTGGTGAATGGAAACCACTGAGGTGGTAAGGCCCCATACAGTTAGCAATGACGGGGTGCTCTTATTGCTTCTAGCATGAAAGAAACACAGACGAGCTAGAAAGCCATCTGAAAAGGATCATCTGTCAGCGTACAGCCAGTTCACAAGGACTTCCACCCTTCTCCCTACCCACCCTCCCAGCAGTGTCCTGCCAGGATCCCCCAGGAGCAAATTCCAGTGAGTCAATCAGTTAATCCCCCAGAGTACCTGCTAAGACATAAGCTAATTATATTTTTAAAAATCTGAAATCAAATATGTTTCTGATCATAATGGAATTAAATTAAAAATCAGTTATAATAATTAGAAATCCTAAATATTTGCAGATGAAAATAATATTTCTAAATAATCTATGGATTTAAAAAAAATCACAAGGGAAATTTTGTACTGTTTTGTACTCAACAATAAAACTACATTAAAATTCATAGGATTTGGCTAAAGTAATGCTTACAAGGACATTTATAACTTTATGTATTTATATTAAGAAAGAAAAACTAAAATCAGAAACCAAAATTTTTTTTTAAGAAACTGGGAAAATCAAAGCAAATAAATTCATAGTAAGTGGAAAATGCAAAGTAATAACAGAAATCACCAAAGTAGAAAATAAACAGGGAAAATTGATAATATCAAGGTTGTTTCTTCAAAAAAAGCCGTAACCTGCTAATTACACATAATAGGATAAGTGTAATTAATAGATAATAGGACACAAATCACTGTATTCATAAGCAAAAGAGGGATTATTACTGCATATAATACGGTGGGAAAGTAAGACTATGTAGAACAATTATGTCAAAAATTAGACAACAATGCACAAATTTCATAAAGATGTAATTTATCAAATGACATATGATGAACAACAATTTCGAATAGACCTATTTCTTTAAAAGAAATTGAACTCATTATCAAAGACAACTACAAGTCCAAATGTTGTCACTAGCAAATTCTATCTGAAAATTTAAAAACATACATGGAAATGGATACAGGACGGCAACAGTGGCATATTAAAAAATAAGCAAGTCTGATGAAAAAGGAGCTAACTTAGAAGAGTTATCTCAGAAATCCAAGTATGGTCTAATATTTGACAGGGTGTCATTAATTTAGTACATTTACAAAGAAAGCAGTAAACTACATGTTCATCTCAATAAGAAAAGCACTTAGTAGGTATCATTCATTTCAAATTCAAAACAAAAATTCTTGGACAGCCAAAAATAGAACATTAAAAAGTTACATAAAGTATACGTAACAGAAAATTGCAAAAAACATTAAACTTGAAGGTGAAATCTTAGAAATAGAAACATGGAGTAGACTTGCATAAACTTATTTGGGCAGATTTCCAAGATATACTTTTGAGTAAATAAAAGAAATCACAGTTGGGCATAGGGTGTCAGGCCTGTAATTCCAGCACAGGATAAAAATGCAGGATCCCAAATCTGAGTCAGCCTGGTAATTGAGTGAAACCCTGACTCAAAATAAAAAGGTTAAAAAGGTAGTTCACTGTGAAAGCTCTGGGTCAAATCCCCAGTACTGGGGAAAAAAAAAAAAAAATCAAGTTGAAAGAAAAAATTGCAAATACTGATGGCAGTATTTTAAAAATATTCATACACAGAATACTATGTTCCACAGGGATGGGGACAGGGACAGGAAAGTAGATGCACAGAAATAAGACATGAAAAAACACACACCTGCTGAGATGTCAAGGATTAAGGATCAGTGCAGGTATGCAGGACAGTTTATCTAAAGGAGATAAGACACATGTAGGATCATGTTTCCATTTGTTCTGCAAAGAAAGCTGTCTTCATGAATTTCTTAGTTAAGTAAAAATTATCCTACCTAAATGACAAGCACTGAAAATATATACAAAATTTTCATGTGCCATTTATTAATGTATCCTAAAGCTGACGTGACTGCATTTAGCAAGTTCACTAAATACAGACTAAATAGTCTGAAGGGAAAAAAGCTCTAGTTTGCCAACATCCTATACAGAAGAGTGAAATAGAGACACTAGCTGAATATTTTTCCCCATTGTTTCTTTCAGAATGAATTATTTGTGCATTTGGGCATTTTCTGGATCTGAGCTGCACAATGTTGACTTAGATATTCACCCTCACTCTCAGGCAAAATCAAGCAAGTCAACTTTCCAGCCTAAAAAAAGTGCCAACGTTTTCCTTTCTTAATAAACGCATGTTGATTTGAAGATGGTTAAGAGGTTCTTACCATCCCCGCCCCCCAAACTAAGCTTCGTCAAAGGCGTGCGTGCGTGCGTGCATGTGTGTATGTGTATGTGTGTGTGTTTGTATGTGTTGGGGAGATATACTAGAACTTGCAAAAGTCCTTCCAAATTTCACCTCAAGAGGGGCTCGCTGCCCTTACTGCGAGGCCTGATACAAGACAGTTATGGCTGCATCTCCAAAGACTTCTGCAGCAGTCACAGGCTGGGATTTTCAAAGATGGTACGGATACTACGCCCCACCCTGGGCACCATTAATTGGGAGGCACCAATTAACAGGCACGCAGCCTGTGTGGAGGTACATAAAGGGACAGGAGGGCTGCTGCTTGCTGCCTCCGGCCTGCTCTGCCAAGGACTGTTTCTCCTCAGGCAGCGCCATGCTGCCTTGGGGCCAGCCCACCACGCCCTGAACCCTCTGCAAAGCGTGACAGGAGGTAAACCTTCCTCCTTTAACTTTGGCTGTGGGGCATTTTGTCTCAACAAGAGGAAAATAAGATGTTGAAGAAAACTACGGCCAATATCGCCCATGAGCACAGACGCAGAACTTCTAAACAAACTTCACCCAATAAGCCAAGAAATTATGAAATGGGTAATAACGCCTCACCATCAAGTTCACTGACAAGACCACAGACTGACGGTTGCTGGAGGGTGGGCTGAGGGATGACAGAGAATCTGAAAGGAATTTCTGGGAGTGATGGATATGCTCACCACCACGTTTATGGTAGTATTTTCCCGTATGTCAAAAACATCACACTTCACTTTAAAAATGTGCAGTTTATCGTATATCAACTATATCTCAGCTACTTTAAAAATAAACCTTCACCCACGCGGTTTTGCCTTCAACTCTAGGGACAATGACCAGAAAGGTAAAACCCAAAAGGGTGCTATCGTATTTTCCTTTTACGATGAGATATTTGCAAGCCCTTCAAACGATTTTCGTAAGTTCCGCGGAAGAGCGCGACACTCAGCGTAGACTGCACGTCCAGGTAGGCGCGGACGGCCGGCGGCAGCGCGGGGAGGGCAGGCGGTGGGGCCGTTGCGGGAGCACGGCGCAGAGAGCCCGGAAGCCGGGCGGCCACCCCCGGGAGCCCACCGCGCAAGCCCAGGACTGCCGCGCCCCCGAGCACGGCGGAAGCGGCCGCACACAGTCGAAAGCTGGGCCGGAGGGCGGGAAGGCGCGTTCCCGGCTCCTCCCCGGGCAGGGCGGGCCTGCACCGCCTCTCCCGCGCCGCCCTCGTCCCCAGTCGCGGACAGCCATGCCCGGCCGCCTGCTGCGGGGCCTGTGGCGGCGCTGGAGCCGTTACAAGTACCGCTTCGTTCCCTGGATCGCGCTGAACCTGAGCCACAACCCGAGGTGAGAGTGTGCACGGACCAGTCCTCTTCATTCAGCCCATAACGCCGGTACCGCTGTTAGGCCGGAGGCTGGGGGAGCCGCGGGCACGGAGGCGCCTCGAGCGGCCCGCCGCGGGGGGGAGAAGTAGGCGGGGCCTGGGGCGAGGAGGGCGGGGCCTGGGGCCGGGAAGCTGCCCCTCAGGACCGGGTATGACTAGGGCCCAGAAGGGTGAGGAGGGCGGGGCCTAGCCAAGGAGGGCGGGGCCTTTTGAGGGCGGGGCAAGGAGGCCGGGGAAAGAGCTGGGAGGGGCGGGGCCGAGGGGGCGGGACAAGGAGGCTTGGAATAGGGCTGAGGGGGGCAGGGCTGGGGCCCGGAGGCGGGCCTCGGAGGGCGGGGTCCGAGGGAGGCGGGGTATGGGGCGGGGAAGCAGGCTGCGGAGGGCGGGGCCCGAAGTCGCTTCTGAGTTTGAGGAGGGCGGAACCCGAGGTGGGCGGGGCCGGAGCTCTTGAGTCGCGGTAGGCGGAATCTGGACGAGCCCGGGCCTGGCGGAGTCTGGGGTCGCGAGGCGGGTGGGGGGCTTTAGGTGGGCGGGGCCCGTTTACTCGGGAAGACCGGTCGGGCCGGGGTTTTCTGCTTGTGGTGGTGCCTGTTTTCTCTGCCGTCCGCAATATCTGGGCCTCCGCACCTGGGCAAAAAAAAAAACTCCGAAATTTCCAGCGTTACGCTGCTTGGGCGCAGGCCTCTTCTCTGCCAGGGCACGGTTAGGTGCTTGGACCTCAGAAAGCCAAGCTTTATTTTCACGGTTCGGGAGAAGTAACTTTCATGCTCCCGCCTTGGAGCAGCTAATGCGGAGACGTGCGTAGAGCAGCCGGGAGCCGTCAGCCTGCGCCTCGCGGCTACCATAGGCCCCAACAACTGAGCGGGTCGTCTTCGGTCGGTGGCCGCACGCTCGAGAATCGCGAGAAATCAGCGAGTGCTCACCGGGTAGACCGATTTGCACCGAGAGCCAGTTTCTGAAAATGAGGTTTCAAACTGCAGAATCCAGGAATTGAGCTGCAGCATTAATATAGAATTGTGAGAGGTTCGGGTAGAAATATACAATTGCAAACAAAAATGGACTGTAGGTAGAGAAATGAAATAGTCCTTGAAGAAGTGCAGCTGGGAAGGGCGCGACAGAAGATACGATGCTAGATTTATCCTGGAAACTACGAGCTTGGAGCTGGGGAGAAAGCTCCGTAAGCGCAAGGTCGTGAGTTCGAACCCTGGTCCTGCAAGAAAGAAAAGGAAGGGAAGGGGAGGGGAAGAGAGGGGAGGAGAGGAGAAAGGGAACTAGGGCACTAAGAAACTACGAGCCAGTACAGAGAAGCGCGAGGATGCTCACTGGGTAGTAATGTTCCAGAGGCTGTTGAGTTGTGGTGAGGGAAAGAGCTGATTCCGTATCTAGTTCTGTCATTAGGCAGCATTAGGGCAGATGACAGGTTTCCTGATATCTGCAAGGCTCACTTTCTTTGGCTGCGAAAGAAGGGTATGGTAGTAGCTGACGGCACATGCTAAGTCAGGGCCTTTCACAAACATTGGCTACTTGTGTGGATGTTGTTGGAAGCCAGGCACCCAGAGCTGCCGATTCTGTAAGGAAGGCCTTCGTTTGATAGCCTTCAAACACGTGAAAACAATCTTAGAGTTTGGTAAAGCTGGTAACTCCTAAGATCAAGACAGTGTGTGGCTTTTATCGTTGAAGGATAGTGAATGGAAACTTTTCCTGTTTTCAGGACCCTTCGATACGTTCCAGAGGAATCCAAAGACAAGGTTATCTCAGATGAAGATGTCCTGGGAACATTACTGAAAGTTTTCCAGGCTTTGTTCTTAAATGATCTCAGTAAACAATCAGATATCTGGACCTTGCTCCCAGAACCTGTTAAATCAAAATATCAAGACCTCCTGGCACTTCAGCATCAAGGGGTGAATCTGCTTGAAATCAGACATCAACAGCACAGTATTTTTAAGCCAGAAGAAATTCTTTATAAGACCCTGGGTTTCAGTGTTGCCCGAGCAACTAGCTCATTGATTTCTGCGGGAAGAGGTGTCTTCGTTACTAAAGGATTGGTTCCAAAAGGCACAGTTGTATCTATGTATCCTGGTAACAACACAAATTAGCACTGTCAAGAGGTTTTTGTTTTTGCTTTTTTTTTTTTTTTTTTTTTTTTTTTTTTTTTTTTTTTTTTTTTTTTTTTTTTTTTTTTTTTTTTTTTTTTTTTTTTTTTTTTTTTTTTTTTTTTTTGTGATAATACCTAGCCTTGTAATCCTTGAAGAATTGAACTGGAAATTCAGGTTTCTATAGGTTTCTAAGCTTTTGAATTTATTAAATGCTTATAAATGATGACACGTATTAGAAAGTACCCTGGAGGGCTGGCTAAATAGCTCAGTGGATTAAAGTGCCTGCAAGCAGGCTCAGGTGCAGGGAACTGGAGTTTGATCCCCAAATCTGCCATGCTGTTGCCAGCTCGGCCCCAGGGAACTGTGATATTGCAGTTGACACTGATCATGGTGGTGTGCACCTGTAATCCCAGTTCTTGGGAGGCTGTAAACAGGCAGATCACTATGAGTCCCATCTAGTAGTGAGATCCTGAACACCCTGTAGGCCCTTCCCCCCCCCCAAAAAAAAAAATGTACCCTAGGGTATTGTTGGGATAAAGGCGTTTTTCTTTGCTTGAATCACTGTTTAAATTTAGAAAACAGTATAGCTCCCTGTAACAAGTTTCTTAAGCATTAGAGAATAAATCAGCTTGGTTTTATCTATAACTAAAGACAAAAAAGATGTGAGTTAAAACATGAAAGCGTTTAAACCCTTTTTTTTTTTTTTTGGGGGGGGGGTCTTTTTGAGACGGAGTTTCGCTATGTATGTAGTTCAGGCAGGCCTTGAGCTCACTTTTGCAACCCAGGCGAGTCTTGAACTCACATCGATCCTCCTGCCTCAGCCTCCCAAGTGCTGGGATTACAGGTGTGTACCACCACACCAGCAAATCCATAAATAATTTAATAGACACCTTCCTGCTCATTCTGCACTGGGGACAGAGCAGCTCCTTTGCCAAAGATCACTGGCTTGAATGTTCAGTAGAACATGTATGTTATTTGCTTCACCAAGCTTATGTTATTTGGTAGTGGAAAATGTGTGAGTGTGTGTGTGTGTGTGTGAATGTTTGTGTTTGATAGACATATGTCATTCTGTGGCCCTAAGGAAATGTAAAACTGTTGTACAACTAACCTAACTCTGAAGATTCAGTAAAACAAGCCCAAACCCAAAATAATACTAAAATAAAATCAATGAATAAATTAACATGGCTGGCCCGGCGGGATGGCTCAGTGGTCTAAAGCACCTGCTTGGGAAGGCTTAGATGGCTTCAGGGACCATGGTTCGAACGCCGGTACCACATGCTATGCCAGCGCTGCCCTTGGGGTGGGCTGAGCCTGCCATAAAAATGAGTGAATAAACAAACAAAGGTTCTGAAACAAGGAAAAAAAATAAATAAAAATAAAATAAAATAAAATAAAATAAATTAACATGGCTGACAAATAGGAAGCACCTAGTAAATATAATTTCTTCCTCTATGAGGAAAAGAAAACACAGCTTGAGTGTCAGAATCTTCCCAGATATCTCTCCCTTGTTTATTAACAAAATGCATTTTGCAAGACTCTTATTTGTTAATTAAATGCTTATAATTAACAAACAGATTAAAAATCTGTCATTTGCAAAAATGATGGATGTTGTTTCACACTCAACTTTTAAACAATATCAGTATTATAAAAATGAACTTAAAAGGTTTGGCTTTTTTTTTTTTCTTCCAGAACCAGGGATTGAACTCAGGCCCTGGCATGTTTTTTCTTTTGCGTGGATACTTGGTTCTGTGTTTTACCTGCTATTGGGCACAGACTGCTTAAAGCAGAAAAGTAACTTAAGGGCCTTTAAGATAGCTCAGCAGACTAAGCACCTGCTTAAGCAAGCTCAGGGATCAGGGTTCAATTCCTGGGCACAATAGGCACAACATGCCATGCCGGCCCCAACTCCAACATGCTGAGCTGGCCACTGAGACCAGGCATGATATGGCACATCTGTAATCTCAGTGCTGGGGAGGCTGAGACAGGAGGATCACTAGGAATCCCAGCTGCCTGCTGAGACCCTGTACATAAAAAAGAAATAAAAAAAGAAGAAGAAAGAAAAGTAACATAAGAGAATATGATATTCAGATTGGAGGTAAAATACTTTTAAAAAGGTTAGAAGAGTTAAAACATATTCTTCCATTATGTGTTTATGTTCCAGAGAAAGGTATTTGTATGGATTTGTTTTGTCAGCACAGAAGATTGAACCAAGAGCTTTCACTCTTTTCTCAGATTTACTGTTTTTTTGTTTGTTTGTTTTTAATTTTTGAGACAGGGACTCAGTCAGTGAGTTGCTCTGGCTGAGTTCAAATTAGATCCTTCTGCTTAAACCTTGTGGAGTGCTGGGATTATAATGTGCGCCACCACATTGGGATTGGGGTTCTAAGATTTTCCCGTGTGCTACAGCATGCCTTTGTTTTATTGTGTAATAGGTACAATATATCAGAAGTATGAGCCGATCTTTTTCCAGTCCATTGGAAACCCATTTATTTTTAGATGCTTGGATGGAACACTCATTGATGGAAATGACAAAGGAATATCAAAAGTTGTGTATAGGTGAGTGACACCCATATCCAAATGTAATTATAGAATATAGAGCTACACTTGCGTCTGTTAGATGGCTTCTCTGTAACAACTCAGCTATCTGATTCATTGCACAAAAAGTTTTGAAAGAGAAAGTATACAAGTTTATAGTTGTTTTTTTTTTTTGTGCGTGTGTATGTGTTTTAAGATTCAGAACAATCCCTTAGCTAATAATTTTTCCTCTTTCAGATCTTGTAGTGGACGAGATCAGCTTGGCCCTTTAAAAATGAGTGATATTACATGGCTCACATCAGAAACTCAGAATCCACTGGCTGTAGGACAATATGTTAACAACTGTTCAAATGGTAAGTTGTGCTGGGCATCGTGGTGCATGCCTGTGTTCCCAGCACTCAAAAGGCTGAGGTAGGAGGATTGCTGGGAGTCTGAGACCAGCCTGGACTACAAAGGGAGTTTAAGGCCAGTCTGCACGGCCTAGTGAGACCTTGTCTCAAAAAAACAAGCAACAAAAACAAATGGTATGTTGGTAATATAGGAATATGAGAGGAAGTACCGTAAGGGATAATTTGCCTTTGCCATATAACTAACTGAGGCTTAAGTAACATCTCAGCTACCCAAAGAACTTAACCAACTAACTTTTCCAGGAATTATATCAGAAAGAGAATTCAAGAAAACAATAAATAAACACCCTTTGCTCATTCTTTTCTTTTTTTTTTTCTGTCTTTTTGAGACAGGGTCTCATTATGCAGTTCAGCCTGGTCTTGAGCTCACTTTTGTAGCCCAGGCTGGTCTCGAACTCACACCAGTCCTCCTGCCTGAGCCTCGCAAGTGCTGGGATTACAGATGTGCACCACCATGCCCGGCTCTCTTTTATCCTTTTTAATGGAGATTATTTTATCAGTGTCTTGAAATACCCTCACCCTAGTTTAGTCACTGGCCTCATGCAGCCTTTTTGTTGCAAAGTTTGTGAGTCACATACTTTTTTTGAGACTTGATTTTTCTTAGTTAAAAGTTTGATTTTTTTTTCATTACCAGGGATTGAACTCAGGACTCTGCTTGCAGGCAAACACTTTTTCTACTGAGCTATCTCCCCAGCCCCAAGTTTGATCATTTGATTACAGTTAGCATGTAGCCTTTGGTGTTAGGGAGATTGGAACTTCTTAGAGAGATGGGAACTTTTAAAGCCCTGAGTCCTTTATTTAACTGTTAACCATTGTGAATTTCTATTTCCTGATATGTAAGAAATAAGCCATAGGGTTGGAGACACAGCTCAGTAGTCTAAGCACCTGCCTTGCAAGCACAAGGACTTGAGTTTGATCCCCAGTACCACATGCCATGCCGGCTCCACAATCGGATGTGGTGGTGTATGCGTTTAATCCCAGCACTGGGGAGGCTGAGACAGAAGGATCACTACAAGTCTGAGTGAGCTGCATAGGGAGAACCTGTATCAAATTAATTAATTAAAGAAAGAAACCATAGACCATACATGTGTTTATTATATAGTTTCATACATGTAAACACAGATACTTTTTATCTTTGGATGTTATTTTATATATAATATGTTTATCATAGAGATAGGTATGGATGTAGATTTATAAAATGTAGTATTATCTAGAATATAATTATTTGGGCCTGTTCAATTTATTAATTTAATTTAGGAAAACATGTATCAAGTGTTACAATTCAGTACCGTTTTCTGTGACCTTGTATATGGCCCTCTTTCTAAAGTTTGTCCTTGTTCCTAGACAGAGCAGCTAATGTCTGTTACCAAGAATTTGAAGTGCCTGCAATGTTTCCTGTAGAACTGAAGCAGTATCTTCCAAATATTGCCTACAGCTCTGACAAACAAAGGTTAGTTTTCTAAAAGGGCATTTTGTGTCTTCTATCTTAAGCTGTACTTTAAAAATATATAATTTCTGGGGCTAGTGAGATAGCGCAATAGACTAAACTACCTGCTTAGGCAAGCTTAGACAAGTGCTGGGACCAGGGTTCAATCCCTGACACCACATGTTGCGCCAGTGCCACCCTTAGGGCAAGCTGAGCTGGCCAGGGTCCCTGCATAGTGGTTCACGACTATAAACCCAGGGCTGAGGAGGCTGAAAACAGGAGGATCACCACTATGCTGCCAAAGCAGCTTAGTGAGACCCTGCAACAATCAAATACACTTTAAAAATTATATATATATATATTTATATATTTATAATATATATTTATTATATATATTATATATATATATATATATATATTTTTTTTTTTTTTTATGAAAAGCTATGTAGGATTTTATCAAGATCCAGTTATAATCTTTTGCTCTTGTTGCCTAGGATTACTTTTGCTGTTCTGGGTTTCCATGGGAATTTTAGTTTTTCTCCATTCTGTGAAGAACACTGTTGGTATTTTCATTGGAATTAGTAAGTATATAGGTCAATGTATGGCCATTTTAACAATATGAGTTTCGACAATATTGGTTCTAGAACAAGGTGTCTGCATTTTCTGAAAAATGTATAATAGGTATACAGTGACTTGCTGTATCCTGTTTGCCAACATCTTTTTTTTTTTATTTTTTTTTTTTTATTTTTTTTTTTTTTGCTTTTTGAGACAGGGTCTCACTATGCAGTTCAGGCTGGCCTTAAGCTCACTTTTGTAGCCCAGGCTGGTCTCGAACTCACATCGATCCTCCTGCCTCAGCCTCCCGAGTGCTGGGATTACAGGCGTGCGCCACCACGCCCGGCTCAACATCTTATTCAGGACATTTATTTATGTTTATTAAAGAGATTGCTTTGTAGGATTTTTTTCTTTTCTTTCTTTTTTCATTCCTTGTCTGGTTTTGGTATCAGGACAGATTTAGTGTCCAAGAATGAGGTCAGGAGTACTTTTTCTCTTCTAATTGCATTGAAGAATTTGAGGATTACTGGCATTAGATCCTCCCTCAAGTTCTTGTGGAATTCAGCAATGAATCCATTGAGTCCCAGGCTAGTCTTAGTTGATAGGTTTATTTTTTTATGACTACCACTAGTTTCACTCCCTATTACTGGACTGTTAAGTATTTTTGTATCTTTTTGCTTCTTTTTTGGTTCTCTAGAAGTTTATTCTTTTCTTCCAGTATCTCCAGTTTATTGGCATTCAGGGTTTTGAAGTAGTGACTGGAATGCTCTGGAATTCTGCAATGCTCTTTGTGATTGTGCCTTTTCATTCTGAGTGCATTGGTGTCAGTCTTAGCTTTCTGTCTTTTGCCAAATGTGGCTTTTTATGTCTGTTTTATCTTTTCAAAGACTACCTTGTCACTTCGTTAATTATTTATATTATTTCTTTAGTCTGAATTTCATTAATTTTCTCTCTGATTTTTACAACACCCTCTCTTCTACTAGCTTTGGATTTGGATTGTTCTTGTTTTTATGAGAGCTTAAGGTGTGTCATTAGACTATTTGGGTTTGCTTTGTTTTTCTGATGTGGGCATTCACAGCTGTACCCTTCCCTCTTAGACCCACTTGCATTGGATTTCATGGGTTCTTGTCCATTGTGCTGGCATTATCATTTGGTTCTAGGAAATGTTTGGTTTCTTTCTTTTGTGACCCACCATTTATTCAAGAGTGTATTATTTATCCTCCTTGTGTTTATATAATTTCTGCAGTTTCTCTTTTTATTAATTTCTAGTTTCATTGTAGTATGATCTGATAATATGCATGGGGTAATTTCTATCCTATGATATGTATATAAGCAAGCTTTATGGCTTAGTACGTGGTATATTATCTACAGAGTTCTGTGTGCTACTGAGAAGAATGTGTGTCCTTTGCTGTTGGGCTGAATGCTCTTGAGATACCTGTTAAGTCCATCTGTTCAAAGGTATGGTGCAACTCTGATGTTTCTTGGTTGAATTTTTTGTCTAGTTGATCTGTTTGTGAAAGTGAGGAATTGAGATCCCCCACTATAATTGTGTTTTCATCTGATCTTTCATTACAGTAGTATTTATGAAGTAGGGTGTTGGATGCCCTGATATTTGGTACATAGATATTTACAATTGTTACCTCTTCCTATTGAATTATGCCCTTTGTCCTCTTTGTCTCTTTGATAGTTTTAGCTTAAAGTCCACTTTGTCTGAAAATAGTGTACCTAATCTGGGCTGCTTATGGGCTCTAGTGGCATGAATGGTGTTTTTGATTTTTAATCTGTGGACCTGTTAAAATATAAATATATTTCTTGTATACAGTATAGCATGGTATTTTGCTTTGTTCTGCTAGAGATAGAGTCTCCTTGTGTAGCCCAGGCTGGCCTTGAGCTGATGGCAGTCTTCCTGCTCAGCCTCCCAAGTACTGGGTCAAAAACATGTGCCACCATGCCTGGTTTTTTGGTATTTTTCCTTTAATCTGCCTTTTTGTGTCTTTTCATTTATGAGTCGAGTTCATTCACATTGAAAGTTATTATTGAAAGGAATTGACTGAGGGGGCTTGCCAGGTCGCTCAGTTGGTTAAAGCACATGATTCAGCAAAGTCACTCAGGTGCCACAGTTTGATCCCCACCTCCACATGGAGCATGACACCTTCCCTTTAGGCAGGCCGAGCCAGCCACAAAAAAAAAAAAATAAAAATAAAATCCTTCTCAAGGAATTGACTGAGTCCTCTCACCAAGCTGTTTTTCTTTCTTTTTTATTAGTTTTAATAAGAAATATCAATATGATAGTTTCACAACACATTAGTACAACATTCGCAATAAATGACACATTGCATATTGTCCTCATAATAGTAATACAGAGCACGGGGTGTGGACATGATACATTTTCTAATTACTATTTTTTTTTTTTTTTTTTTTTGTCTTTTTGAGACAGGGTCTCCCTATGCAGTTCAGGCTGGCCTTGAACTCACTTTTGTAGCCCAGGCTGGTCTGGAACTCGCACTGATCTTCCTGCCTCAGCCTCCCAAGTGCTGGAATTACAGGGGTGCGCCACCACACCCAGCTCTAATTACTTACTATTGATAAGGAAAAAAAAAAAAAAGAAAAAAAATTTCTTCTCTTTAAACTGAGAGGAAGTAGATGTATACATGGTCCAATGTTCCATAATGGCAGTTGGTTACCTGTGAAACTGGTAATGTTGGTAATTGTTGATTTAAGCCTCTTACAGCTCATCATACTAATCTAGTTCTGCGTTTTATGCCTCGTAATTGAGCTTTTCCGCTGGGTGATCAAGAGCAAGTTAAAGCAAGACCTGTATAACAAAACATTCATCTTTTGTATCTTCCAAGGCCAGATCCCCTCAGGATTAACTTTGGAACCATGTATGGTACTTTGTAGAACTGTTGTCAGTGTCAACCTTTGGGATGAGTCACGGCCATTGCCTGACCAGTTTGCTTTCTGTGAAAGCCTGAGAGAATATTTTTTCTCTGGGTAACTCTCCTTAGACACACTATAGTCATTTATCCCTTTCCTCTGAGGTCCCATAATCTCCTTGACCAGAAAATTTGGGACACCTCTGAGTTACAGCATAGTAAAACACAGGTTCTCTTATGTCCTGAGTCCTTACTGACCTTGAAGGGCGAGGGCTAAAATATTGGCTATCTTCATAGCCCTTCTCCAATTTTTGGTCTGTTAACTTACATTTTCAACTCATGCTCTTTTTCTGTTTCTGATTCCTTTGTTTTCCTCTTTTGTTTGACAGCTCACTCTGCTGTATTCATCCCAAAAGGTTCTTGTCATTGATGTCTTTGTTGTCTTGGTCTAAGATGTTATCTTAGTTACTTTTTACTCTTGCTGGGACAAATACCCAACACTCACAATGAAGGAAGGAAAGGTTTATTTAGCTCATAGTTTGTGGAAGTTTCAGTTCATACTCAAATTCTGTGCTGGCACAGAGCTCCTCCAAAGTGACAGGGGTACGAAGATCAAGCTCCTCCAAAGACTTTTCCAAGGAAGCAGGGCAGGGCTGGGCTGGGCTGTTCTGTTCAGTCTCCCTCAACTCTTTTCATACACTTTTTGTGCTGAGTCACTCTGGGGTGGCCCCTCTGGCCTTAGAGTGGAACCAGTCACATCCCAGGACAGACCCTCTGCATTCTGCAGGATTGGGCCTCCACAGCCCAGAACTAGCGAAGCCCATCCAGCCAAGCTTCCTCAAGTTGACACAATGTATCACCTACTACAGATGTCCTGAAGTATTTATTGTAGTACTCATTTTCATGAATTTCTGAAGATGTTCTTTTCAGGATAGTCCAGTCTGGCTTGAAAGTTGTTTACTTTAAGGTTTCAAGAATTTCCCTCTGAGCTCTTTAAGCCTTTCAAGTTTGTTTTAGGAAATTTGTAGTAATTCTACTAGTTTTACATCCATAAGTACTTTGTTGTTTTTCCTGATAGCTTTTAAAATTCTGTCCTTGTGTTGGACTTCCAGGATTTTTATGACTTGTCACAGAGAAGTTCTTTTCTCATCATGGCTATTTGGAGTTCTATATGCATCACTTAAATGTATGATGAATTATTTACCCTTACTGGAAGTTTCCTGCCATGATTTCAGTAAACAAGATTTTTTTATACCATTCATACCATCTTCTAATTTTTCTGTAATTCTAGTTACTCCTAAATTAGCTCTTTGGGTTAAGATTAATAATTTCTTAGATCTTGAAATGGTTGGATTATTGTTCTTGATCTTTTATTTTTCAGCTATCTTTAGGAATACAGTTACCTATATGAGTCCTGTCTTTTAGTTTTGATGTGTTTTCCTCACACAAGTCACTTCTGCTGCCCATACTTTCAACAGAATTTTTACTTAAGCTCATCATTTTGATTAGTTTACCTGTCTTTTTATTTGTGTCTTCCTTATCCTCACTGATCATTTGTTCATGAAATCCATTATCTCAGTAGATTCTCCAAACCCTGTTCTGATCTTTTTTATTTGTTTCCTTTCTCACTGCCTACAATTCAGCCATGTTGGTTTTTTATTTCCTCTCTGTTGATGTCCATTAGATTAGTTTTTTGGGGGAGTTAATTTTTAGATGCATTTTTCCCTTGTTTTCACACATTTCTATTGTGCTTTGTTTGTGCTAACATTAAACATTCATTGAAATGGAAGTACTTTGTTACTAGTATACCAATCTTTTTAAGCACTGGCCTGATAGGTCAGTGGACTGAAGCACCTCCTTAAGCAGAGCACAGTGGCTAGGGTTCAAACCATGCCATGCCAGCCTTGCCCATCAGTGCACTGAGACTGAAATTGAGACTGGATGTGGAGATGCATACCTATAATCCCAGAACTGGGGAGGCTAAAAACAGGAGGACAACTCAGAGTCTGATCTCCATAGTAAGATGCTGTAGACCCTGTCCAAAATACAGAAAAACAAAACAAACAAACAAAAACACTGTTTAGTTAGTGTCTGTTTCTCAATGATTCCATCTTTAGCGGTGCTTTGTCATTTATCTACCTCTTCAACCTACTCAGTTTAATAGGCTCTGACCTGGGGGCTGTGCCGCTGGAGAGATACCTTACTAATTACATCAGTGTCAGCAGATCCAGCTGCCAACCCTGTATGCTGAAACTTGTTCTTAACACTTTCCCCCTTCATCCTGCCCCATACAGAGTATAACACACTGCTACTATTAGACCAGAATGTGGTGGAAGAGAGAAAAGAAAAGAGCATAAAGAGGGGAAAGAGAAGAAAAGAAGTATCTACAGATGAGAAACAGGAGTTTAAACTCTTGGAATTATTTTTGCTGCTGTAATAAAAGACTGCCTTTGAGGCATATGAGACACTGTTTGTGGCTGGCAGAGAAGGGACGCAAAAGAAGGAAATGTAATCAGAGATTTAGAGGCACTCTGAGAATATTGGAGCCTTAGTGTGCTGACAGCCTATGTTTGGGTCCTCTGTGCAGCTTTGCTACAAGTTACCCTGACTTCCTCGGGGAATGTACTACAAGTATATCTCTCTGTAGAGAGAGACAGACAGGGAGACTGCCAAAACATGCATGCACACCTCAAACAGGACCCCTGCCCCTGGCCTTGTATCAAGTGGGTTTCTCCTGCCGTGTGCTTTCCCACATCTGGCTTGCTCTATTGCCAGTGGGTCAGAGTCTCTGAATTCCTCCTGCACATAGCTCGGAGCCACCCTGATGGCTGCCACGTAATCAGCCACGGTGGTGGAACCTCACTAATTGTTCTTCATTAATAAACAGTAGTCTAGGAAGATACAGTCTTTTTTTTTTTCTGTTTCATATAGTTGATACAGGGTCTCACTATGCAGCTCGTGGTGATCCTGTTTTCAGCCTCCCCAGTGCTAGGATTATAGGCATGTGCCACCATGCCCAGTCTCAGTCTCAGTCACCAACTCAATAAGCCTTGGGGGCGGAGCCAGCAAGGCATGCAAGGCCAAGGATTGAACCTTGGTCCCTGCACTTGCCAAAGCAGGTGCTTATTCCACTGGGCTATCTCGCAGGCCCAAGATGTAGTCTTTATTTGTATTATTTCACTGAGTTGCTAGCAATTAGATTTCCTTAGCAATATGCTCTGGGATATAATGTTGTTAGAACTTGGAAGGTCTATGCAAGTGTCTTGTGTCCCCCAGCAAAAGTTTTTTTTGGGGTTTTTTTTTTTTTTTTTTTTTTTTTTTTTTTTTTTTTTTTTTTTTTTTTTTTTTTTTTTTTGCAGAGCTGGGTTCGAACTCACAACCTTGCATTCACCAGGCAGGCACTTGTGCCACGGAGCTATCTCCCCAGCCCCCAAAAGTATTTTTTTAATTCCAATTAATTTTAAGTAATGTTTTTCTTTCATACTATGAAATACAAATAAAAAAAAGTTAAACTGTAATCTCTTTAAAAGGATTGGGCTGGCCAAATAGCTCAGCAGATTAAAGTGCCTACAAGCAGGCACAGGGGCCCGGGGCTCTATCCCAGTCCTGCCATGTTGGCCCTGCTCCCAGGGAGCTCTGAGATTGCAGTTGAGACTGGGCATAGTGGCACATACCTGTAATCCCATCTCTTGGGAGGCTGTAAACAGGAGGATCACTATGAGTCTAATCTAGTAGTGAGACCCTGAACACCCTGTAGACCCTCCCCTAAAATACAAAAAGAAAATAAAGAAAACAAAAGGACTAAGATGATACCAACACAGAAATAATGTTTTCAAGAAACAAAAAAAACCAAGTGTTTTCAGAATTCACTGATCTGTGATCTATTTTAAGTGACAAAGAACAGATATATTTTAGACTACTGGACCTGTCTAGGAAAGATAACTATTTCCTGCTGGAACTAAAGATGTATACTAGAATGTAAGGACCCTTAAATAGAAAGTTACATCTCTAAACTGCGTGTTGGTTATATTAAAAATGTGAGCTTGTTTTTGGTACTATGTCACTTTAATATTTTTCTGTTTCAGCCTACTTCGGTGTGTTGTTCTTGTTGCGCTGAGGAACATCAAGCAAGGGGAAGAGCTCTTTTCAAACTACTACACAGTCGTCAGCTAACTTGGTGAATTAGAAATTGGGTTCTCTACTTAGTGTATTTTGTTAATCATTCTGAGTTCTCCTGTACAATAAATACTTTGGAACTTCGTTGAAATAAGAATTGTAGATGGGCGTGGTGGCATACACCTATAATCCTAGCACTTGGGAGGCTGAGGCAGGAGGATCACTGTGAGTTTAAGACCAGCCTGGGCTACAAAAGTGAGCTCAAGGTCAGTGTGAGCTGCACAGCGAGACCCTGTTTCAAAAAGACAAAATAAATAAATAAATAAATAAAATTAAAAAAATTAAATATTATAGTTATGTTCCAATTTCACAGTAAAAGCAACTTGTTTCATTAGTTTTAAAATTGGTAATGTAATTGCAGTGTAATTGGTTTTCACCTAAATAAATACTAGCTTATTAAAACTACTTGAACGGTAATTTCAGTGTTTAATTTTTTTTATTATTATTATTTTTTTCTTGTTTCAGAACTTTTGTTCATTGACTCATTTTTTTTATGGCCGGCTCAGCCCACCCCAAGGGCAGGGCTGGTGCAGCATGTGGTGCCGGGGATTGAACCGCGGTCCCTGAAGCCGCCCAAGCTTCCCCAAGCAGGTGCTTTAGACCACTGAGCCATCCCGCCGGGCCCGATCAGTGTTTAATTTTGTATACCCATGACTTTTAAAATTGTAGTCCAGCCCAACAATTCTTATAATGGTATGTTACCAATTTTTGTAAAAATGTTAATTTTGTAGAATAAAAAAATGCCTAGTGTTGTCCTGAATAAATCCGTTTATATATAACCTGAACGTTGTTCCACCCGGGTAAAGGCAAGACCTGTCATCTCTTCACTCACTAAACATCCCCACCCCCACCCCATGCCAAAAGAGTTTTTAAAAGTATAAGAAATTCCAATCAAAAGTGGCGCTGGTGGGAGGACCCGCTCTCCACATCTCGTTCCGGGGGAGCCTTTCCACGGCTCCGCTCCTGGCCTTTCCACACACTGGAGGAGTGACTCGGGCCGACTGGATGTCACTGCCCACGGCCATCCGTTTCTCTCGAGTGCAGCCCAGGCTGTGCAGGGGAAGTTTGCAGCCTGCCCAGCCAGCATGGAGCGCGAAGGACGCCTCCCCAAGCTGAATTAGGAACAGTTCTTTCATCTCGCTGCACCTGACTTGCTCCAGTTCTCAGTTCCAAACAGATGAGGGTGGTGTTGGGCTCCTGAAATCGCCGCAGAAGTAGCGCAGTTCTGACCACTGTCCCCATTTCACTTGCCCTTGTTTATTGCCATGTCAAGCAGCGTCACTGCTGCCCCTATAAGCCCCCTAAGGCTCGCTACGCACCCAGTTCGGACTCATAGTGATCCTGTCTCAGCCTGCCCAGGGCTGGGATTACAGGCATGCACGACCATGCCTGGTCGTGGTGACTGGCTCATTCTGCCTTGGGCTGGGCCAGCAAGGTATGTGATGCCAGGGATCAAACCCAGGTGCTTGAGGCCCTTGCATGTACCATCTAGCTCACTATGGCCTCTGATCTCATCTACTCTTCCTCTTACTTTCTTACCCAGCACACCTGTCTTGGGGGGCTCCTTCTCTGCAGCCAGAGGCCCTTCCCCAGAACTCAACATGGCCTCCCCCTACCTTCTCACACCCACCATCCTCTTACACACTCCCGAATCCACTTCCCGTTTTCTCTATGACAATTACAACCAGAAGATGTACAATTGTTTAAAAAAAAAAATTATATTTATTAAAAGTGTTAATGTGTTTGATCAATCTTATACACAGATATCTATTAATCTAAACTGATCCGATGATGAAAATATGTAACATAACCATTGTTAAGTTTTTCTGGTTTTGAAATTCTGTACTATATGTAAATAAACAAATAAATAAATTAAAAAAAAAAAAAAAAAGATGTACGATTATTTCCAGGAGTGGAATAGGAAGGCCATAAAAGAAGTCATTTTGGTTTTTTTTTTTTTTTTGAGACAGGGTCTTGCTATGCAGTTCAGGCTGGCCTTGGGCTCACTTTTGTAGCCCAGGCTGGTCTCGAACTCGTAGTGATCCTCCTGCCTCAGCCTCCCAAGTGCCGAGATTACAGGCGTGCGCCACCATGCCCAGCTAAAAGAAGTCATTTTGGCAAAGGTGTCCACGCACTCGACAGAGGCTGCTGTACTCCCAGGAGGCCCCTCCTCTCTCCCAGAAAGCCTGCTGCAGTTAGTTCTCATACTAACAGTGCACTAGACTGTACTCTTGGTTGTATTCAAGCTAGGAGCTAGTTGGTGCTCCTGAGCTTGTGGCCCTCGGACACTTCCCACAGGGAAGCCCTTTGGTGTCTGAGAATGTGGCTCTAGACAAATAATCATGCCAGGAAAGAGGAGATTTTTGCTTTCCTTTTTCCCTTTCTTGGCATTGTACAAAATCTGGATGTATGTTCAGACTGAGAACTGTAACTTAAAAATTGAACCAGAGAAAGCTCTAGAAAGAGCAAATGAAGATACAGGGACAAAAGTGTGGTATTAAACTAAATATCTAGTTTGAAAAAACAAAGGCTTAGGAGAGGTGACTGAAGTCGTTGAAACTATTGCTCACTCAGATAGGTGACCCTAATATTATGCCATCAAGTAACAGTATCCAAACCCACTTCAGATACCTACCCTGTCTTTCTAAAAGAAAGTTGCATACAGCAGTGTTTGAAACTTAACTGACACTCAGGAAATATTTCCTGAACTGAGCCAGAGTCCTTGGGATGGCTAGAATTTTATTACAGATGGGAAACTTATTATAGATGATTTTTTAAAAACCAATCAACTTTATTACTTACCTATCACACACCAGTCACAACATCTGAAACCAATTTAAACTTGTAAATTTGGTATAGCTTAAGATTCATTAAAATTTTTGGCAAATATTCACACAAACCAAGAAAAAAAGATTTCCAGATTTTTATTTCTGGAACTGTACACCAGGTATTAAAATACAACAAATACAAAATAATGCTCAAAAAAATCAGTGTTTTATGTACAAATATTAAAATCAATGCAACATAGCAACTTCCTCTTGAATACTGGATACTAAAACTTGTTCTGATTGTCACTAATTTATCTCATACTCACAGGGTACTTAGTTCAAACTGGTACAAGCGGAATCACTGGTCATCTAAGAGGAATATTAGTATCTACCATATTTAACAAAACAGGTTCCTCTAGGTGAAAAAATCAGGAACTTTTTAAAAAACATAGTAATGTCAATATTTTTATAAATTACTTCAATTTCTATTTGTAGACAATGTGCTTTGAAACTCTGGGCAAACAATCTCCTTGGTGGTCAGGTTTACTTGTTAGTTTACATTCAAAGGTGAAATATTTACTAGAGACTTTGGTTAAATTAAATAGCATCACTCTGCTCCATTAGATCAATGTTCTCAACTATTTATGCCCCTCCACTCTAAAAATTAAAAGAAAATGATTGCACAATTCTCTGACCTAATTGTACAGACTTGAGTTAAAACTGTATTCTACCTCTTTCAAGTAAATTCAGCAGTTGACCATGACAAGAGGAAAACTATGCACTTAAAAAGCTAGCATGGAAAAGGTGAAATCTGAGTAACGAAAGTATTGCTAGAATCACAGCACCAGTTACACTTCTCAATGAATCCACCATCCTCTTCACAGTCCCCGTACACAAAAGATGTATCAGCCAACACTGCAGTTTCTCACCGTGAATTTTTGGTTTGTTCATATGAAAATAATGCAGCAAAGGAAGAAAAACAGAATCCATCACAGCTTGTTATGAGAATTGTGCTTGACCCTAACAACAAAGGCATTGCTTCTTCGTACAATATGCTGAGCAGGTATTTTCATGTTTTCAAACGCAATTCTTTTAATAAACAGTAACAAATTCTGTTAAGATGTTCAAACAGAAAGAAAAAACCCAGTAATCCAGCTTTTAAAGAAAATTCAATAAATAGCTATTTTACATGGATAGTCATAGTGGTACAATTATGAATGTCACATCAAGCATGCACGAAAATGGTATTATACAAGGCAGAAGTAGTCAGAAAATATTGAATCAGATCTAAAAAGATACGAAGGATTTACATATATATACAAAAATCTTGCAAATTATTGCCTCATTTTAACAAGGAATTAAAAGTAAACGTTGCCAGCTAGTTAGCACTCTCTGAGGCTAAAATCAGATTGGCATTAAAAATCTATTAAACTAGCTGGAATTTATTTTTCTCTCATATCATTTTCTGGATTTTGGTCAAAAACCTTTATTTAAATAACTAAAGTGTCCATTCAACTTGCTGATAATCAAAACTTTAGATAAGAAACACTGTTTCCATCTTATATCAAGACCCCAGCAATGCATAGATAAACTGAATATATTACTGCATCAACTAATGAGAATGGGCATGTTTATTAAGTGCAACTGGTATTAGCATTCAGTCATCTCTGTGTAAATTATTTATACAAACCAGCCACTGTAAACCCAGAGCGAAAATTAAAGTTTTAGCAATGGAAGATTATGGCCAGTATCTTACTAAATTATAAAAAGCATACTGATTTCTAACAAAAGACCTAAGGTTCAAAGTTTAGCACAATAACACAACAATAAGAAGCTGACAAGTTGGATAAAAATACCAGAAAGCAACAAAGCGCCCAGGCTACCCATCCTGACTGTGTGCACACAGGAATGCTAGATTTCAGATGTATAAATTAGAAATGGATTTTAAGTTATTAATTTAACTATTTTTGTCCCCTGTGCTAAACTCAACTTTATAGTAAATGTGCTACTGCGTAAACATTTTAAAGCAATCTTCATTAAAATGCTGCAAAGGAAAACAATACACACATCATCCAAAACTCAGGATGTCATTGCAGTTCACAGTTTGTATAATAAATACCCTCCCTTCCAACCACTAAGACCACTACGTCCTATCTACAATTCAGCACAACCTTGAAGCAACTTACACTTACGGAAGTAGCAGTGCTGCCAAACATTTGTTTTTTGCAAAGCAACACAACTAGTAAATCAAAAAATTTAATTAAGACGGTGCAAAAAAGTAATTGCTCTAACTGTACTATAAAAGCAAAGCTTATCTCCTAATACTGCATTACACGTTGATTCACCTTGTAACTTAAAAGATGTATGTCCTTAGGGCAAAAATGGTCAAAGTTTACGGCGATGGCTTCTCATTCACAATGTTTGAAATAAAAATAAACTGAGTTTGAGATGTAGCTGAACATCTATCACTTTTTAAATCTTAGAAGTGGTAACGTACCATTCCATTTTGGATAGGAACTCACATTTTTCTGGCCAACTGTTCGAGCTAAACAAAATAGCTTGAATATCCTTCAAGGTTCTACTACATTATGCATAAAATCTAGAAGTCCCTCTAAATATTAACACTTTGAACTGCAGTGCTACACACTTAAGGTGTCCCCAAAGTGTAACCATGGAGTGGCACCATTCTAGGCTTCGCAAGTCGTCTGCCTCAGGATGAACTGAACTATCAGTGACCGCTATGATTTTTAAGATTACAATCTTGATAATAATGGACAAAACCCCATATGAATATCACATCTTGCAATACCAATTTTCTTTAGCCAATAAATGAAATAACACAGAAATAAATATCCTGGCAGTAAAATGACCAATTCTTTGTAAGGTAGCCCTGGTTTAGCATTTTGAAACAGGATCTGAGCAAGAGTCTTCATGACCTGCACACAGTGCCTTGCGCTGGCTTCCGTGGAGATGGACTTGCGGCTCTGTAAACTGAAGTGCTCTAGGTGAGGAACATGAGAGAAGCTTCCATTTAAAAAAAAATACTTGCATGTTTGTGCAGTTTAAAGAAACCTACCCCTGCTCTTAATAAAGAAATTAAAACCAAAAATGCTACATTGAGCAGGGAATGGGACTGGTACCTGTAAACATTGTTATTCCACTGCATCCATTTCGGCAAAAGGAACTGACACGAAAAGAAGCCACATAGTACAGTTCAGAACATCTGTGCTGGTTTTGAGCTGGTGGCCTCTGTCTACAGGTTTTAAAACTGGGAATGGGGGCAGTGGGAACAAAACTAATAGAAAAGAGAAGGGGAAGAGGTACTAGGGGGTGAGGAAGAGAAGCAGAGCTTAAAGCTGCACCACAGAGTTCAATCTTAGTTCCCAACTCTGCTGATCATAGTTCATTTCCACATTTATGGATTGAAAAATGAAAATACTCTTGATAAATCAAGATATAGTTCTATACATACAGACATCACTGATGTCATAGTGAAAAAGGTTCAAACTTCCAGTGAAAGACTATGCAAACCTGACAGCTCCCTCAGGTCTCCCGGCCCTGCAGCCCAGGGCCAGCTCCACGTTACTCAGAGTGGAGGGCGGCGTGCTGATGCAGAGCATGCGCGCTGATGAAGCCATTGGCCTCGCTGGCAGAAAGGCTGCCAAAGTCGGCCACGGAGACGGCCACCTTGGCGCTGGCGATGTGATGCGTGTGGTTTCCAAAGTCTACACCCAAGTTATTTACAGAGACCTCACTCATAAAGGACTCGGGGACGGCAATGCCCATTTTCAGCCTCTTTGCTGGTCTTTCTGATTCTTCACTGCACATGTTCATAGGATTCAGCTCTGAGTGATAAAATCCAGTCTCAAATAAGTTAAAACAATCGTTTTCCCCATTGCTGGGCAGGGTGAGTAACTCCTCCGTGACAATAGGCACATGATTTACTTGTCCCCGGGTTGCGCTGCCCAGCGCAGAAAAGCCATCATCCAAACAGTTCACGTCCGTGGGGTTGCAGACGGTCGCCACACTGTTGGTCAAAGCTAGAAGGAAGTGGAAGGGGGTGTGAGTAACGGTCTTCGACGTAAAGCACACAGGACCCCACTGCACACTGTGCCTCACTGTACTGCACAGCACAGAAGGGCCTGCGCGTCTCACCTGTCAGGTCACTGGCAGTGAATGAGTTAAGGATGTTCAGCGGCTGGTCGGGAGCGGGCTCAGCTCTGTGAGCGGGTAAGGCCGAAGAGTTCACTGTCCCACCCAGAGCTTCCGCTTCATCCACCAGTCGATCCATATAGTCCCTGAAAACACACACTCACAGTTTTACGGCTATCCCACTGGTTAAGGAAAAAACAATCAGTGCAGTCAAAGCCACAATACTCACGTAACTCCAGGGTGATGGTTGTACCGTTTCTTTCCAAATTTTGTTTGTTGAGCAAAGTAATCATAGCGTTCAGATTTCTTCCACATATAGTAGAATGCTACGCACTCAGCAACTGTTCTAGTTCTTACCTAAGGAAAAAGATATTTTAAAAAAAAATCAATACATCCAAACAATTTTTTAGCCACCTTTCCCCAGCAGTGAAGCTTTAACCCATGTTTTATGTTCTGTCTTCCCAATGACAAAACTCTATAAACATTTTTTTTATTAAAATATCCTGATGTGAGGTAGTTTCCAAAAGCCCAAGGTTTAAAATAAAAAACATTTAGTTTATAAAACTAACATGTTTCAACAAATTACCTCACACTCTTGACTAGAAATCCTCCAACTGTTTTTCTTCACTGAACTCTCATTGTGGTTTTCACTAAAGATGTAATTTTTTTTTCTTTTTCTTTTTTCTGGAGACACAGTCTCACTATGTACTCCAGGCTGGTCTCAAGTCTTGGGGTGATTCTCCTGCCTTAGCCTCACGAGTGCTAAGGTTACAGGCGTGAGCCACTGCACCCAGCTAGAAGGGACTCAGTCCTGCATTAGCCAAACCCTAACAGGTCTATGAAAGGTGTTCACTGAAATCTGTCCTTTGCTGGACCTGAGAGAAGGTGAGCGGGGCCAAGGTCCTTAACACAAGCGCACCAATGCACGGATCTGCCCACATCCTCAAGTGGGTGTGGCTACAGAGAGCGCAAGCAGGCTGACTCGCTGCCTGCATCCCTGTGTCTGAGAGGCACAGATATCATTGCTATTGTGCCGGAGTGAACAGGCAGGATACATGTACATCACTGCAGAAGTGATGGCTTTATTTTGACTTACAGGGGATGCTCAGACTTTAGAAATGTTTATGGACAACACTAAATATCTCATCTATTTTTGAGAAAATATTAGGTTTTATTTGAAAGCATGAAATTTTCAATATCACATTGGAAGGTATAGTTAAGCCATTAACACAAGCACAAATAAAAAGAACAAAAAAAAAAAAAGGGTAAGGGCCAGTGAGGTAGCTCAGTGGAATAAGCACTTGCTTAGGCAAGCACGGGACCAGGGTTCAGTCCCTGGCAATCATGTAATTCCAGTGCTGAGGAGGCCAAGCTAGAAGGATCCCTATAAGTCCAAGCTGTGGAGTGAGACCTTGTACCAAATATCCCCCCCCCCAAAAAAAAGGCCACAGACTACGAAGAAAAAGTTGTTCTGTTAATAAATGACACAATGATCTACACTGGCCACCTCAAAGAATCAGCAACAATGCTCCTGAAGTAACAGATAATTACAGCAAGGTTCCAGGATTCAAAGTTAATACACAGTCAACCACTATATAGTAGGAGCAAACAGAAATGTAAAATAAAAGATACGGTGACATGTACATTAGCATCCCCCCAACTAAATACTTGCACATAAATCTAACAAAATAGAGGCAAGAGCTCCCAAAGTCTTATTAAAGAAATTGAAGAAGGAAATATATGTAGAGAGATGTCTATCTTCACAGACAGGAAAGCTGGCTACTGTCACGATGTCACCACTCCCTAACTTGATCTGTACATTCAGTGCAATCCCAACAGAACTACCAGTGAATTAACAAACTCTACATAGAAAGGCAAGTCCTAGGCTAGCAGACACAGTGGTGAAGGCAAAGTCAAAAGATGACACTATGTAGCTTCAGGACTTTACTATAAAGCTACAGTAATCAAGATTGCACTATTAGGGAAAAACAGATCAACAGGGGACCAAAGGAAAAGCTCAGAAAGGCAGGCACACAAATGCCCACACGGTCTTCCCAAATGCCTCTGCCGCTGTGTGCAGCCATGGCAAGGGTGCGTCTCCCGGTCTCCTGCTACAGGTCCTGCCAGCACCATACCCTGCTCGGATATGAGTCAGTGGCTATCAGGAACAATGTTTCTCTTCAGCAACTGTATTTCTCAGTGCTGAAGAGAAAAAGTTTTGAAGCCACAAACCTCTGAATAGCTTAGAAGAAAGCAAAATTCATGAAAGATTAATTAATCTTAAAAAAATATACTGAGTCTATTTTTTGTAAAATATTACAGTCCGAGGTTCTCTCCAAACCAAGTGAACACACTGCCAACCGTCCCATGGCAGGTGACCTGTGCAGCCTGGCCCAGGGGCACTTATAGAGGGGTGAGCAATGGAACAGTGGGGAATGGTAACGAGTTGTTGCTTTTTTTCTACCAAGTAACTTAAAAGTTAGTTGCTCACTTATGGTAATTTGTAAGTAAGCTCACAGTACTAATTTATGTAACATACCTTATTTTTCTGTATAAGATGAAAATCTTTCCCATAAAGCATGAGTGCATGTTCAAAGCTTCGGCACTCTTCCTCTGTCCATGCGGTCATTCCTTCTAAAATAATTTTTTTGAAGAAATTAATAGGCCTCAACACTTTTTCAGTGAATGACTAGTTTATTTTCAGCCTATTTTTCCTGTAAAGAGCCGTGACTCAAGCTGCTTAACAGTTCAGCCTGTCCACACACACATACACACAGCACACACAAGTGTGGTATATAGGAGATGCCAAGTAAGAGCACCAAGAGGACACAGGCTACTCAAATGCAGAGTCCACCAACAATGTGTGCACAGTTCAGGAAAAGCAAAGGCAGCACGACGTCTTTTCAACGAGCGCCATTAGCCTCACATGATGACCCTGGAAGATGTCAGGATCCAGAACACCCACCACACTCCAGGCTCCAGGAACAGCGGAGCACCCCACGCTGGGAACTCGTGGCTGCTCCAACATGCCCCTCTCGCACTAGCAGAGGCCAAAGGGAACTTGTATGTGTCTCACGATGTTGCAATAAATTTGGTATTAAGATATTTATTCCAGTTTTTCCTGAAGTGTGTATACATTTTTTTTGATGGACTCTGTAGAGTAAGAAATATAAACAAATTTTTCCTTTGTATTACTGGTTAAGAATGTAATGATTTAAGATAATTTCAGTTTGTTTTCAATTTTTTCCGAACAATGAACATACAATATTTTTAAATTAGAGAAAAAGCAATTTTATCTACAGAATGAAAATAGCCCTGGCTTTGTCTCACACCATCACCACCATGAGTCCTTCACAGACATGCCACGCAGTCGGCATGCACTTGAAGCTAGGGGGTGGCTGCTGTGCTGTGGACACACAGACGGAACACAAGTCCACAGCCGCCAGGGTCAGAGGGCACTGGGTCTGCCAGGAGGTCTTAATGCTGAGCGACTCAAAACCTAGTCGAGACCTGGAAGGTCTTCACAAAGACTGGATTCATTTCAGAATCCTCTTTCAGTGGTGCTGGGGCCACTGAAAGAGACTGGTAGTCATACCAGTAATCTAGAATACATGCAGAAAACAACTTTATAGAAAAATCAGTATCTGGTTTTGAAAGTATTTTAATAGCTTAAAATTGTATTTTCAAGTCAGTAGCTTTAACAAAGGCACCTTTTCAATAATAGTTGCCTCAGCCCACAAATTATAACAGATTACTTTCAGCCTCTGCATTTGTCTACCACACTTATATAAGACTCTCAGCCCATTTGTATTTAACAAAGGCTAGGTAACGTGCAAACCACTTATATGACAAAAAAGAAACTAAAATAAGTTAGCTATTTTCCATGACATGCACTAAAAAATCTTAGCACTTTAAAATTCGCATTGTGATACTAAAAATATATTTTTCACAATAAACTCAATGGATTGTTTTCTTAAAAATATTCGTTCTCTTTTCCATGTCCTGTTTTTTTTTAAAGAACAATTTTTTTTTCCATGAAACCATAAAATTCATTCTTTTAATTACTTTGGATGTACTGTCATTTGTTGGGTCTGCTTTGTTCTGTAACTTTCTGCAAGAAAGAAGAGGTGACAGGGGCAACTAACTTATATTTGAACAGTTTCTGATACATCTAAAAATAGAGGGCAGGGGCCTGGCAGGATGGTTCAGTGGTCTTAAGCGCCTGCAGGCAGCTGCAGGGACCACGGCTGGATCCCGGGCACCACATGCTGTGCCAGCCCTGTCCTCAGGGCAGGCTGAGCCAGCCATAAAAATAAATAAACAAAAGTTCTGAAACAAGAAAAAATAAATTAAAATAAATAATTTTAATAAAATAAAATAAAAATAGAGGGCAAGAAAAAGAAAAAACAATGTTTGCTAGCAAGATGAACCAATTTTTATACAAGTGCTAAACAACTGCTGCATCCCTCATGAGACCCGGCTCACTCTGATCCCGAGCGAGCCCCACTGCCTCCCTCTCTCAGACGCACGTGCTCACCTTGCGACGCCTTTCCGCTGCAGCAATACCTTTCAACCGCCTCCTTTACATTGTGGTTACACTTGAGAAGCTCATATAATGCCTACGAGAGAAGGGAGGAAATTCAATAAAAATCACCAACAGTTTATATCTAAAAGTATTTTAAGAAACAGGTGTTAAGAGTCAAGGGCCGACCAGATAGCTCAATAGACCAAAGCTCCTATTTAAGCAGACAGAGGGACCGGGGGATCGATCCCCAGAGTGCCGTGTCAGCCCCACTCCAGAGATGCGCTGAGACAGTGATTGAGACTGGGAATAGTGGTCAGTGCCTGTAATCCCAGCACTTGGAAGGCTGAAAATAGGAGAATAACTACGAGTTCAATTTCCATACTGAGAACCTGCACTAAATACATGTTAAAAAATAAGAAAGAAAGAAAGAGAGAGAAAAAAAAAAGTCGTGACAAACACTGCCAGAGATGCTATGAATTTCACGATATCTGAAGACATGTTTGCTCAGACGCTGAGTCTACAAACCCTGCACCCATACCCCTAGCTGGCCCTGCACCCACCTCAGACATGTTCCTAACTTGTTCTCAATCGTTGGGCAAATCCCCTAGTTACATTTGTATCTAATTAGGAAGAACTAGAATTGTGTGTCTACCTCTCGATTTCATTTTCTCCTTGTCTTTTAATGAATGAGAGAAGCAACAGAAAGACTGAAACTCCAGTGCCTGGGGTTTATAATGGGCTTCATCATTTCCATCTGCTATAAACTGCCATTTAGTTCAGTTAGACCTTCTTCCTGTAACTGCTTGGAATTATGAATGATAACAAACAAAAGTTCATCTGAAAGCTGAATAACAATCAACATTTTCAAGTAGGTTTCAAAAAGGTGAGAATGACTCTGTATTAGAAAAAAATTTTAATACATCAATAAATTACATTTAGAAATGATCAACTCAATAGGTGCTAAGAAAGGACCAACTGGGCTGGCGAGATAGTTCAGCAGTCTAAAGCACCTGCTTAGGCAAGCGAAGGGACCACTGCTCAATCCCTGGCACCACGTGCTATACCAGCCCTGCTCCAAGGGCAGGCTGAGCCAGTCATGAAGGAAAGAAAAAAAAAGCAACAATAAAAGAAAAGTAACAGTTTAAAACTGAAACAGTTTATTCTAATAGAGTCCATGTTAAGAGAAGGAAATCACTGTTCATGTTAAAGCCTAGGTGTGTCACTTCCATCAAAAGGGGGACCCAAGTCACTAGTACTGCCCCTGCCTGACAGCTGGAGCTAACTTGTTCAGATATAACAGGAGCGAGAGAGGACGACACTAAGGGAAGCATAAAAGTATTGTCTAATTATTTATTTATTTTTATAAAAGTTTCATTTAATATTGAAACTAAAACCAGAAGCCCACACCATAAATATATATAATTATGACATCAATTAAAATATTACTTCAAAAAACTAGAAAACTTAAGAGCTTGAAATAGTTGACAAATCAAAATATATTTCAGTAGCTTAAGAAATAAAATTTATCATAAAAAATAACTATTTCTCTGTATAAACACAGAATTGAAAGAGATCTTGCTTATGACAAACAATAAATATGTGACCACTACTTAGAAGATAATGAAGAATTTAGATACTATGATGGAACGATGCTCAAAAAACCAAAAGTATTTCAATGACAGAAAAAGTCAAACAAATGGAGTCAGATAATCTTCCCAGAGTAAAAAGTTTACCATCTTAATGGTGTAAGTTCTTCCAAAATCAATCTGCAAACTTAATAAAGTACCAATATAAAACATGAATGGGTTATCTTTCTCACAGCTGAAAAAACTACCTTAAAGCTAGTCTGACTTCCTGATATGACTTTGAAATTCAAGCTTGAGTCTACTTATTTCTGGGTACAAATTAGTCAGGAATGCCCAGGGTGGGTACATGAGTGAGAAAGGTTCCCATGTGACACGGATAAAACAAAAGGCATCAGAAAGCGCTCAGGAATCAACATTCCCGCCTTCCCCTCCCGCACATCGTCCGGAGTTCTAGCACCTACAGGGATATGGCGCTTCTTAAGTCAAATTTGCAGTCTATAGATAATACCTTCTAATCAGCTCCTGAATAAAACTTAAGAGTAACTCAAAGAATAGCTTTACCAGAAACCTCAAAGACTAACAAAACAGAATGTTTTTTGAAAAGATACTAAAAGTACAAGATAGTATATGTAAATAATTACGGTGAATGCTTAAATATAGGAATACTTAATTTTAAAAAACGAATTATGATAAAAGATATGCTGACGTTAACAGCCCTCCAAACATACCCTCTGCAACTCACTCAGGGGAATGTACTGCCCTCCCACTGTCCTGCCACTGTCTTGAAGCAGCTGTGGACTCATCTTGCATCAGCATCTTTATTTGTGCTGCCCTGACTGCCTTGGTGTCTTGAATCAGTTGAAAATATCGAACTTCTGCTGTCACTTTGACTTGGGGAAGCACCGTAGGTCCCTTGACACCAGAGCTGGTTTTGAGATGGATGAAAAGGTGCCATAATGTTTTTACGAGCCTGTCTTGAGAGCAGAGGTGTTATGGCTTGGATGGCAATGGCCCCCATGATGTCCCCCCTCAAGCCTCAGGGACATGGGTAGGGCTTGTAGAAGCTGGCTGGATCTAAGGTATGTGATGCCAGGATTAAGGGTGCCCCACCCTGGCTGTGGGCAGCACTACCCATAAAGGGGGAGGCTTGGCAGGGCTAGAAGGGATGGCAAGCTCCGCTGCTTGCTGCCTTGTGCCTGCCAATACAGTTTCTCCTCGGTGATGCCCCTCTGCCAACGCCACCTGCCTTGGAGCCAGCCCGCGAGGGACTGAAACCCCTACAAACTGTAAAATGAGATAAACCTTTCCTGATTCAACTTCAGGTGTCAGGTATTTTGTTTCAGCAAGAAAAGTAGCCGAAACACATGTTGGCCCAGGAGAGGAGTAACTATGTTTATTCCTGAAGGTTCAGGACCACTTGTCATTCTGCCTGTACTGGATGCTATAATTCCCCACTGACTTTATTAACAGGGCATGGGTGGGCATGGTGGAGTGCGCCTGTAATTGCAGTGCTTGGGAGGCTGCAGACAGGAGATTACAAATCCAGTCTACTTAGTAAGACCCTGTAGACCCTGTTCTAAATACATAAAAAACAACATGGGAATCCTAGGAGGCACCCTGAGGGATCTCTTGCACTTCAAATATATTGTTCTTGTCCTTCATTGTCAAGCAATAGTTCAATTTCCCCTTGATAGTCTGGGTCACAGTACGGCCAACAGTGAAACTCCCTTTGCAGCTTGTTTACTCAGAGGTATGAGGAGCCCAGACTGACCAGCAGGAAGCTTTCACTTCCAGTTCAATGGTGTTGCTGTTGTGCTTCTGAGAACAAGCCCTCCCCACTCTGGAACTAAGACTTCTAACCCAGAGGAGCATAAAAGGAACAGGAAGGGAAAACATAGCTAGTGGACCACTAGGGGCAAGGGTGGACGGCACCGTTCCCACTTCCTCCACTCCTTGATCCAGGACCCGTGAATCCTGGCAATGGAGACCCACAGTCGTACAGTGGACGCTGGCTCACAGCATATTCAGCTTCTACAAGAACCTTACTGCAGCCCAGCTGGCCCTGGAATTGCGCCTTCAAAAGGCCATTCCACCTTTCTGTTCATCCAGCTGCTTCCAGACAGTGAGGAATATGGCAGACCAGTGAGTCCATGAGCACGTGCCCACCGCCTTGCTCCCCTGACTAAAATGTGTTCCTGGGCCAGAAGCAGTGCTTACACAAACTCTACAATGGTGGATAAGGCAGTCTGAATCCATGATGACAGTTTGGGCAGAAGCAATACATAGCCACTCTGGGCACCCCAATCTGCCAAGTCGCTTTTCTCATTGCCAAGACAAAATAGGCCACACCCCAAGTCAGAGGAGGAGGTGTTTCAGTTCACAGTGGGCTGGCTCCAGGGTGGGGCTGTGTGGCAAAGGACATCGCACGGGAAACAACTCATGGCAGGTGGAAGGCAGCAAAGCAGCAGCAGACCTGCCTACTTGCCATCCCTTCTAGCCCTTCCAAGCTTTCTCCTTTTTGGGTGGTGCCACCCACAGCCAGGGTAGGGCACCCTTAATCCCAGCATCACACACCTTAGATCCAGCCAAAAGCCAAAGAGCCTCACCTCAGAGTGCATGTAGCTTTCAGAGGACACTGGACACCAGCTGTGTCAGGTGACCCTTGGCAGCATTCACTATATTCTTATCCTATCTTATAGAGACTCACAAAAGGACTTCCAGTGCTGCTTGAGAAGGTGGCAATAATAATGCAGGTGTGTCCTCAAGGTAAGGATTAGTATCTCCAGGATTAATGATACTATGTCACTGTAGTAAAGTCTTTAATTCAAACATTCCCCACATATGTTGATCATACCTTGATACTTATCAAGAATGACAGTTAAGAATATATGATTAAAAGGATATAAAGTAGTACTTAAGATATGTGTATATGCATAAAAAAGACATAAAACTACTATGTATAATGTGGAACCAGTATTCTGAAAATTAGAATTCAAAATATCTATAGAAAAAGACATATCCAGTTCTCACGTAAGAAATAACTGAAACCAATGTCAGAAAGAAAGATGGCCCAAGAGAAGCCAGCCTACCTGCTCGTTGTCCCTTGTATGTGTTCCTGCAGAAATCTTATCCATTGCTTTTTCACTTCCAGTTCTTACTGATGTCTCAACAAGATACTCCTTAACTTTGCTCTCCAACACCACATCAGGACGCCAAAGTAACTGGTCTTCATTTTCATACACTAGTAAAGAAAATTCCATTAGTTCAATCAAAATAGTGAACACATTAAAAAATGCACACAAGCCATCCCTCCGCTTCGGCAACAGGCTATTCACCGGAATAACCAGCTCCAAGGACACCAAGAATTAGCCTGCCACACAAGTAGACCCTTTGCTATCATAAAAATATTTTTAAAAACTTTTATTATCCAAGGCAGTGGCTAGAAGGTGTTATTTCGGTGGCTACAATAACAAATAAGAGACCTTCTATGCTAAGAAAAGTCTACAGCAAAATTCCATTTTGGTATCTTACCTTTCTCTTAGTGATTTCTTCCCATAAAGAGAATTTTTATTCAAAGGACTAAGCAAACTAAAAAGAAAAATAAATAAAAATAAAAAAAATAAAAAAACCTCCAGAGGAAGGTTTTTTAAAAAACAGGGAAAACAGTTAAGAAAATTAACCACTGTATAATCTCTTACTGACTGATACATCAATAAACAAAACAAAGTTTCTTTTTTTCTTGGTATCAGAAATTGAACTCAGGACCTTGTGCTTGCCAGGCAGGCCCCTGCACCACTGAGCCATATGCCTGGCCTTCAAACAAGGGTTATAATTTATGAACCCACACTACCAACCTTGCCCAAAGATTCTACTCTGCACAATAAAGCAGTACAATGACCCAAGTATTTACCTTAATACTTTAAGTAGAACTTATTTTTCAGATACGTAATACTTAGCATATTATATACTGCATACACATACACATACAAACACACACACACACACACACACACACACACACAACTATATAAAACACACTACGATTTATAATTACCAGGGAAGTTAAAATGCAGTGTGCCAATGCAGTATGAAGACTAACTTTTTTTGAGACAGGCCTCATCATGTACTTACTGCAGGATGGCCATGAACTCACTTATGTAGCTCAGGCTGGCTTCGAACTCAAGTGTTCCTCCTGTCTAAGCCTCCTAAGTGCTGGGTTTACAGGTATGCGCCACCATGCCTGGCTGAAAACTTTTTATAGAAGTTTCTAGAACTAATTTCCTTATCCTATGGTCACAAATGAAATAGGCAAAACAGTTTGGGTTATTTTCCTCAAAAGATAGGAGCTGGTAGATCTTCCTCTTGAATGTGTAGAGAGGAGAAAACACTGTGCCTTCTGTGTCTGACATAAGGGTGCCTGACTGCTGAGCAGGTCCTGGCCCCCCAGTTGGTGGCATGGGGGTGAGGAGACAATGGGGTGCTCAAGTCACCAGTGCTCTGGGCTGCCCTGAACAGCTGGCCCACCAATTTGTAAGCAACTGAGGCAATGCCGCTGCTAGCACCTGCCTCAGTACTTGTTTCAGGCCCTAGGGTAGGCCAGACCTTCCCCCTTCAAAGGATGACCTAGCAGGATGCAAAGGAAAAGGACTCGGCTGGGTGTCTACTGCTCTTGAGACTCCACAGGACCGAATTTCAACTCCCTAGGCAAGACCACAGGCCCACACACATACTCCCAACCTATTTGGCTCCCAAGATCAGCTAGATGGGTAGTAGGATTTGCGTTTTCTACCACTCTGGCCCCTCCACACTTTCAGAACCAAATTTCAAATGAATTGACCAAAATGTGAGGGAAACACTGCACACAGTCGAGGTGTACAGTCAAAGCAGCAGAGCCCCCCCATCCCCTCCGCGCTCTCTATCCACAAGATTATACCTCAAGACCCATCCTCAATACCTCAGCTGAAGAGACCTACTCATGTCTACCAAAGCAAGACGCAAGCCCCGCAGTGGCCCCTGGGAGGCATGCTACAGGGCGAGCAGAAGCACGTGTGCGGAAGGGGCCCTTGCTCTTCCAGCAACTTCTGACACACTTTTCCTAAGTCAGGTCTAAATATGCTGACCCTGGAACCTGCTCTAAGCTCAAATCTATCTTTAAACATAAGGTTATAATCAGATATCTAAATGAACACAGTGAGCGGCAGTTTGGCTTAGTAAACATCATTGAAATGCAAAGTTTCTCTTACCTTTCTCACTGCTGTCATACTCTCCAAGATAAGGGGGAATCTCGGCCTGATACTGTAAACCAATCATTATTTCCTACAAGAAAATTCAGAAGTAAAAAAAAATCTTGTAAAAAGCTGGGGGAAAAAAGCCCCAAGTCATTCATTGGTCTTTGTAAGTCAAGAGAAACTTTACCCTGCAACAACTAAATTATCACAGATGACTTTAGAAACGTCAGGCAGTGTAGTCTAAATGGCCCACGGTATTAGGAGGCCAAGGCAACGTACCTTCCTTAAATCTTCAGGTGAATTACCGCCATCTGTTTCAACATCTTCAACCTCTGACTCCTTATCACCATCACATGTTGTGTTTGCTTTAAAAAAGGAAACAGGGAAGATTTTCATTGCTGAATTTTGTAGGTCTTAGGAGAAAACCTATTATACTGTACTTTATAAAAACTTGAATCAGATCAGCATAAACAAGTGCATTAGACCTGTAATATTTTCACAATGGACAGGAGTGAAAAAGAAAACTCTAGAGGAGTACATATTATCCCCCTTCAATTTTTAGTGGACTATGACTTTGGAAGCAACAGGAAGCTGCTATGCCTTAAAGAGAAAGGGATGCACTAACACTATGATTGGACTCTTTCAGTCTACAACATGTACACGCAGCACCAGCAAGAAGTCTATGGAAGCCGACCGTTGTGTGCACAGTCACTTGTTAACAAAGTCTTTCCTACCATAAAACGTCCCCCCAAAATAAGTGAGACTGTAGATAAACACTTGCTTCAATCCAAAACCTTTTAAATGTTATTAATGCTAAGCATAATACCAAGAGCTAAAAGGGGGAAAAAAAAAATCACCTAAGATAAAAATACTTGTTGAGCACTGATAAATTTTCAAAACAAGGATAGCCTTTCAGCAAAAAGCACAAGGAAAGTGCAAGGTCTCGCAGCTGCGCTAAGATGAGCTGCAGACCAGCCTCAGAAAAAGGGACCAAGCCTCAGAAAACCAAGTGAAAACGTCACTCTCAACAGCGTGCTAGTTCACCTCCCAGTGAATAGGGGCGAACCTTACTCAGGCTGCAATGCGAGTTATTTTAACAGCACAAAGCACTCAGAGCATTCTAAGGCCGACTGCTGACTTTAGTGACATCGCTCAAGTACACTATCGCTGCCACTGCTGGACAGCACTGGCAAGGTTTCTTACATCGCAGAGGCCTGGGGAAGAAGTCAGAAGCCTCATGGGAAGTCACAGATGGCATCAGATCATCCGCAGAAGACTGGGTCTCCTCGTCATCGCCTGACAACAGGTCTTTCGCTATCTCCTCCTAGGAAAAAGCAGGGCTACCATCAGAAATGAGGACTTCTCATTTAGCAAAGTACCTTTATTTTTATAATACATAATTAAGAAGCAATTGGTGCCTTCTCATTTTTGAAGAAAAAACCTGAAATTCTATATTTCATGGACATACTTTTTTTTTTTACTTTTTTTTTTGTACTTCAGGGAAAGGTCCTAAGGGATGTTCAGGCTCTCACTACTAGATCAGACTCATAGTAATCTGCCCGTTTACAGCCTAAGAGCTGGCATGTGCTACCACACCCAGTCTCAATTTCATCTCAGTGCACCCAGGGGAGGGGCTGGAACAGCAGGCCCAGGGATCAAACCTCATCCCTCATGCTTGCTTGTAGGCACTTTAATATGTTGAGCTATTTGGCGGCCCTCATGGACATATTTAATTGTATGTTTAATACCATACTGTTAAATAAGAACATAAATAGAATTATTCGCTTATAACAATTTATCTAATCTGTGGGTACACAGAATTTATTTTAAGCTGCAGCTAATTTTTCTGAGTTTACAAAAATAACTTCTAGCAGGACACTGACGGTATGTGCCTGTATGCTAGCTCCTTCGAAAGGCTGAGGAGAATGAGCGGAGCCCAGGAGCTCGCTGCCAGTCCAGGCAACGCAGTAACACTGCAGCTCCCAGACGGGAACAAGCAACTTCTAAGTGGTTAAATTATGTTCCTGAGTTGGCATTTCCTGCCAACCAATAAAATTTTACTTATTTATTTTATTATTTTTTATGTATCTGAGATAGGGTCTTGCTATGCAACTCGGACTTGAAGTGATCCTTTTTTTCAGTCCCCAAACGCTGGGATTACACATGTGCACCACCATGCCAAGACTTGGTGGCTGGCTCAGCGTGCCCGAGGGCAGGGACAGCGTGGCATGTGGTACTGGGGATTGAACCCTAGTCCCTGCGCTTGCCTAAGTGGGTACCTACTCCACTGAGTTATCTTGTTGGCTCAAGAAGTAAAATTTTAAGCCGGGAGTAGTGGCGCACACCTGTAATTCCAGCTCTTGGGAGGCTGAAGCAGGAAGATTGGTGCGAGTTCGAGACAAGCCTGGGCTACAAAAATGAGCTCAAGGCCAGCCTGAGCTGCATAGGGAGACCCTGTCTCAAAAAGACAAAAAAAAGAAGTAAAATTTTAAACTGCCTCCAGGGTCCACTCCTTCAACAACTTGAGCCAAACCAAGGCACAGCTCTGACAGGTAAGATAGCTTTGAAAGAAGCAAGACTGAATTATGTTTTCTGTCACCACCATCAATTCTATGCCTGGTAGACAGTGAGCACTCAGTACTGGACGGATACGGAGCTCACATCTGTGGAACGTCAGTAACATGTTCACTTCGAACTGCAAACCACAACACTGGAGAAAGAGGTCCTCAGACGTGCAGTCCTCCCCTGCCTGAGACATAAAAGCCAGGGTGAGCTTTCCTGGCTGGGGTCTATTTGCCAGCAGAACCCGGGGTGCACAGCCACTCTCCTTCCTAAAACCCAGGGAACAGAACCACTCCTCACTGAGGTCAGTCTGCCTCTAAGGTATCAGGGCTGTCTATGCATCAACAGATCAAAAGAAGTTAAGGAGAAATCTGAAGTTAGATACAATGTGTTTACAAAGGAAAAAGGGAAAAATACAAAACATCCAGGCATGCAGAATTCTAAATAAGTGGTGTGACCCATGCCAATCAAGGTGTCCGTCAGGGAAGCAATGGGTCAACAGCAACTTTACAGTTTAAAATCATAAAATGTTAAAAACAACAGAAAAACCTAATGAAAACTGTCCATGGTAATGGATCCCCCATTCTTCTTCTCCATTCATGTACTTACTTTGTCTAGTGTCATGTCTGGGAGTTCGTCCGCAAGCTCACTTGGTGAACTGTTTGCACTGGAGTTCGCAGCCGCTGGGATTGCAGACTCGTAGCCGTAGAATGCCAGCAGGTCTTCTAGAGGCATGTTTCCTTCCTGTTCAAGCCAGGCACAGACAAGAGCTCAGCCACGAGGCGCTGAACGTTAGGAAGCTGCAATGCCCGTGGGCCAGAGGGCAAAGCAGCAGCAGCAAACAAAGCCAAGGTTCAGGGGCCGGCAAGACAGCTCAGTGGTCTCACGTGCCTGCTTAGGCAAGCTTAGGCAACCACAGGGATCACAGTTTGATCCCCGGCACCACATGCTGCACCAGCCCCACCCCCACGGCAGGCTGAGCCGGCCAAAAGAAAGGAAAAAAGGAAGAAAATCTCTTCTCAAAGCCAAGGTTCAGTGTTTTCTGTTTGTATCATTGTCAGAAAATAGATCCAAACTACTAGAATTATATTGGATACAGTAACAAAAGCCTAGTAACATCACAATTTTTTTTAAGTTCCTCAGATAATTGTGTTGGTGAAGAGCTTTCATTTAGCTTTCGCACTGGCATGATGATTTGCCCTAAAACATTCCAATTAAGCAACCCATCAATAACTTCAGGTAATTCGTAGCTTGTTTTCTTGCAGTTAAGTAGCAGCCACTCCGCCTATTCTTCATGTTATAAGATACCTAACAGGAAACTTTGGCTGAATATTTACTGCCACCAACAATGCTCCTATGTTCATCTTCAAAGTACACTTATCCTTTTGCATTCTTACTATTACGAAGATCTTAGGCTAGTTTTAGTTTTCTTTCCATAACAATCTTACAAAGACTGTATTATTCCAACCTACAGGTGACAGAACCAACACTTAGCTCTGAGTTCACGTCCAAGGCCCCTATGGAGTCCCCACCAGCACTCAGCACTGCTCTGATAAACACACTCCCTGCTCAGTGCTACTGTTACTGGCAGCTGTGTGCAGCCGCCTGACCATGCCGTGTGAACACACGTGGTCCATTTCCTCTAAAGTAGACTTCACTGAGCCACTAAAGTGAATACAACTACTTAGAATTTTCAAATAAATAACTTCCCAACAATACGTGCATGAACTAGCTAATCTGCTGTTTTAAGATCTTCTTATCATGAACAGAGGAGCTTCTTAAAACCTGTTTACTGGTTGTCTTCTCTTTAAGACAAAACAACTAAATTCATGAACAAAAAAGCACGCAAACACTGAGGGAGCGCACACAATGTGCCCACATGGGTCACCAACTGAGCTGAGATGCCTAGGGAGCCTCTGAGTACTCCCGAGGCCCACAGGGACACAAGCCCACAATCCCCAGACTGCAGGCATGGAATGCTCATATCTCTGCCTGAGCCACAGCATGGGAAAAGCTCTCAGAGCAACGCACACAATGGCATGACAGTCCATAATTAGCAGTACCCAAGTCCAATGACTGCAGCAATCATGTCACTTGCAAAATTTTTTCGGCTTGGGATTAAAAAAAAAAAAAAAAAAAGGCTTAGGAAATTAGGAATCAGCACGAAATGCGTTAGACACCAGAACAGTCGGCATCTGAAATCTCTGTGGACTGATTACCTTTTTGCAAATCAACAATCTTCAAAGGTGCCCAGAATTCAGTTCATTATCTCTGAAGTGGCCTGGGGACTTCCTGGGGCTCCTACTGGTGACACTCCAAGAACTATCTGGGTTGTAACCTTTGCCAACCCCCTGCCAACAGCATTTCCCCAAGACTTCAAACTGCAATCCACCTGAGGTGATATGACAATGTCACTTCTTATCTGCTCAGCATTTTACTTATTATGATAGTCCACATTCCTATCATTTGTTGACCTCTAGGTATGTTTCTAATGATTACTGGCTATAGATACAGAAATTCACGGGAAAAGCCTTGCTCCTAAGGAATTTAGTGCTAGTAACAGAAAGTGATAAGTAAACAATTATAGCACACCATCATGGCTGCAATGACCAATTCTGGAACTGGGGCTTTCAAATTTCAGAGTACAGAGAAGGAAAACCCACACCCCAAAACAAATGGTACAAAGTAGAAGGCACACGCAGAGGGTGAGCACCAAGTTAGGCCTTGAAAAAGAGGATTAGACAGGTAAGGGGTGCATTCCTAGGGCTCGTGGCCTCACCTCAGACAGTGACGAGCACTGCCCTGTGCAGGAGGCCACCACAGCAGCAGCTAATGAGACATAGGCCTTGCCCTTCCACAGGCCACAGGCTGGGAGATGTGATAATGCACAGACACAGACCTGCCGATGAAGATGAGGGCAAAGGAAACACCAAGGTCTCGGCTAAGAGCAGCATAGGGACTGCTTTAATGGGACAGCAGGGAACCACACGAGGTGATCTTCAGTTGAAACCCAGAGGCAAGAGAAGGAGAAACACAGGGCAGAGGGCCTAGTGGCCATAGAGCAAAGAACTCAGACTTCATTCCCAGGACAGTGAGAAGCCAGCAGCAGACTGTGAGAAGGGAATGGCATGACACAATTTCTTCTTGAAGTTGCTGGCATGAAGGAGCACTACAAGTCTGAGCTGCACAGTGAGACCCTGTAGCACGTACATAAATTATTAAAAAAAAAGTTATTGGGCAGCTGCATGAAGCAAAGCTGGCAAGGGGTCTATGGAGGCAGGGAGACCACTGAGGTTGCTTGTTGGTTCAGGATAGTGGTGAAGACATGGAGAGAAGCAGCTGGACGAGACAGTCCACTTCAGGGGCGGAGACAACAGATGGGCCACCCTCGCGAGGGGAGGAGAGCTCTGCACATTTTCCTCTGAGCAACTGCCTCGAGGGGACAACTTTTAGTGAGATGATGAAGACAAAAGAAAGCTTTGGAAGAAAGAAAATGAAGACTTCTACAGAGCACTGGAGTTCCAGAGAACCCTAAGGCATCCAAGCAGAAGAGTTGAGCTGGCAGCAGCCAGGGGCGCAGGGAGCCAGGCTGGGCTAAAGATGCAAACCTGGCATTCGGTAGCATCCAGATTATGTTTAAAACCTCAGGAGCTGACGAGCTCACCCACAGAGGGCAGAGAGGAAAGGGGGCCTATCTTCATTAGAACTTTTACCCATGTTATCCTAGAAGGTATGGCTACAAAACTGTAAAAGTGGTTTGTGTAACATTCTAAGGGAAATAGAAGAAAATTATCTGTGCAACACTTAGGAGAAAAAAATCAGTGTTTTGGCTTGACAGATGGGGAATAAAAGCAACAGTTATCTAAAGTGTGACGTTTTGGCCTGATATGTTGGATAACTCCAGCACCACTGTAAGAAGGAAACAAAATAAACCCACAAATGAATGAGCTTGTGATAGTAATGATGAGTGTAAGGTAGAAGCTGAAGCAGAAAGGTCAGACAGCAGGCTTCAGGAATCATTGAGGAAAAACAGAGTAGGTAAAACCATGAAGAATATTGTCAATGAAGATGTGGGCAAAAGAAAATAAAAACAAGCCTGTACCAGGTGTGGTGGTGCACACCTGTAATCCCAGCCCTCAGGAGACTAAGGCAAGAAGACTGCTACAAGTTCAAGACCAGCCTAGGCTACAAAGTAAGCTGAAGGCCAGCCTGAGGTACATAGCAAGACCATCTCAAGAAAGCAAAGCAAAGAAAAAAGCCCATATATAAGGAAGGGGTTGTCTGAGGTTGGAAGCAGACTAGAAAAACACAGGATTATGTGAGCTAAGGAAAGAGAAGTGCAGAAAAGTTAGGATGGCCCACTTGAGCCAAGTATTGAGAACTCAGGTAAGATAAAGACTCAAGAATTCTTAGCATTTGGCAATCAGGAAGCACTGGAGTGAATGAGTGAGAGAAGTGGAAGAAGTCAGACCAGTGTGACTAGAGGGAGAAGACTCCAGGCAGCCTCTGAGGACAGATAAGGGCAGCGCAGGGCCAACAGAGGACCTCCTGCAAGCGCAGAAATGCAACAGGGGGAGTCTACGCCGCATTCTTCTTACTTTATTTGATGTTTTCAAGTAAAAGAATAAACTAAGGGCAAACAGTTGGAAATCTAAAAGCTAGCCTGGAGTACAGCAGGTAATTCTGAGGAGGGCAAGTATATAGAAGTCAAGTTGGAAAAGGGAACAGTGCCCCAAACGCGAGTATCAGCTCCAAAGCTTTCAAAGGAAAGCTGCAAAAAGGTGAGCCCAGCTCTGGCAGTACCTATGGATGAGCTTCCGTTGGAGCCTATTTAAAACAGACTCAGTCCTCGGAAGCATGAAAAAAAAAAAAAAAAAAAAAAAAAAAAAAAAAAAAAAAAAAAAAAAAAAAAAAAAAAAAAAAAAAAAAAAAAAAAAAAAATTAAATTAGTAAACCTGAAGGTGTCTGAAGATCTACAGTAGCTATATTAACTTAAAAGCTTGATCCAAGCCCTTCTCGGCCACGTGGGTACATGGGAACTCTTCTTCTTGGGCACCTTGCTGAAGCTACTTAACCCTAAGGGACATGGTTCATCCTAGCCAAGCTTGCAAAAGCTGCAGTGGAAGTCCAAGGGCCGCATTAGGAAGAGCACACACCAACTGCTAACCACTGCCTTGGGAGAATCACCTGCCCCTTCTCGTCTCCACTTCTTTCTGTGAAGAGGAAAATATCATTATTTCCTTGATCCTGCAGTGCAAGCTCTCTATGTCAGAAGTCAGGAGAGGCCTACTATCAACAGTGTCCTGTTCCATCACGCATTCATCTATGCTACTCCTACATGAGCACTACCTCCAACAATCCCTGGGGCCTCTGAGCCGAGCTTCATCTGATCACCAAAGGAGGCATTGGCCAGGTGAAGAGAAGTTGTGTGAGACACAAATCCATTTTAGCAACCAATGTAACATGGATGTTATCTCATGGTGAGTGTCTCACAAAACATTTTTAAAACTGTTTTCTTTTTTTTAAGCACCTGAAGTCTAAGAGGTAGAAAAGATTTTAACTTTGTGATACTGCTTTTTAAATTTCTTTTCAAAATTTAAAGAGCATAGGGAATCTATACTAATACAAGAATGGTAAAAACTTCTCAAAAGTTCTAACTATATTTAGGACTATTAAAAGCTCTCAAAAAGCAGTAACATGAAAAAATAAAACAAGGATATGACCTCATTCTAGCATATTTAATAACTCAAACATATATAATCTATATGTTTCCTGCCCCAAGAACTACTATAAGAAAAACAAATTTACCTTCTCGTCTTATTTTCCATGCCTCAGGCTATATGAAATATTTGAAAGTACTAAAATACAGGGCATACTTAATTGTCAAAGATCCACTGAATGTATTTGCTATGGGCACGAAAATTCATTTGTCACTTTTAAAAATGAATATTAACATCATGTTCCTAGGACCGTTAATATGTGCCAGTATCTAAATTACTGTTCCAACAGTAAACGGTTCACATGACACATTATTTTACATTGGACAGAAATAATCAATGCAAGACTTTGAGAACCTTAACGATCCTTATTTATTCTTTGAGTCTCTTGATGTCTCCTAAAATTCTTTTTCATGTTTCATTAAGCAGCAGCAGAGCAGAGATCTGATCTAGAAATAGGCTTCACTACAGATTAGAGCCAGTCAGCACCTAAGGGCAGGGCGCAGTGAGGGGGACTGACCCTAGGGAGTCAGTTGCATGGCCAGTCTTCTCTACAATCTACTTAAAAAGCTCTTACGTTTTGCCAAGAAGTAAAAAAAGGTGCACAGAGACATTTAAAATCCTATTTATTATGAATGTATGAATTCAGCGACACATTCGATAAAACAAAGATTTAATTGCTAGCATTTACTACATAAAATAGCTAAATTATTAACTCATCACTGTTATTTCTTGTATCCTATTTTTCTTTTCAATATCCTTTTCTTTCAAGATGGGGTCTTGCTGCTGCTTCGGCTTGCTCTCCCCCTTGCTGACTACGTAGGCCTCCTATCTCAGCCTCCCAAGCAGCAAGTGCTCATGGGATGCACCCCTACACCCAGCTTGGTGGCCTTCTGAACCTCGCCAAACACAGACTAAAGCGGGTATTGCTAGAATCTCCGGAAGAACAAAAGCTAGTCTGAAAAATAAAACTTTAGCAGCCCGTACATATCTTACAGGTCATTTGCACTCAAGCAATAGTTAACAGAGCAAATTAACTTCAGTTTCTATAACTGACAAAGAGCTCTTGGCACAGCTAAAATGCAATCTCAAGGCATTTGCACCAAGCATTTTCTTGCATCCTGCTGTAACTAGACTGTCTTTCCACGACAAACACATTACAAGGAAGATATACTAGGAAACTGCTGAGGACTTCTGCCCCATGCCTATGGCAGGGTGGGATGTCCACGCCTGCTGAAGAGTAGTGTGCAGGGTAGCCTGCATCTTGGCTCTTCTGGGTCAAGCGCAGGAACCACACGTGGCTGGGTAGCTGCACCTCACAAGGCTGTCCCGAGAGCTGCAGGCACATTTCTGCTGAGCTACAGTGGGCAGCAGCAGGAGTGCTTCTTACATTATAGGACAGAGGCCTGACCTGGCACCAAGGCTTCCTGAATTTACACCCCACAAGCTAAATGACCTCTCCCAAAACCTACACATCTCTCAAGGTTTCCGTTTCAAGGCTGTATTGCATGTTAAAACTCTGGTTCCCATTTATCACCCCACATTAAAGTCTAAGCTCCTAGAGTTCAAGAACTTGGCAAATCGCTGCTCTGTAGTGCTAAGATGTATTACAGACCCTGGCTAGATGACAACATCAGCTGGACTGCAGTTCTCAGTCTAAGCTGCCCCTCAAAAACAGAAAGGGCCTGCAGGGGCAGAGACAAGTGAGGACACACATGGACATGAGCATTTTATCAGACCCTGCGAAAGAGCATCAGGCAGAAGACTTTTCTACTCCTGAGTATGTCACAGCAGCTAGCTTTGTAGTTCTAAATCCGTTTGGCTTTTACAGGAGATACTTTTCTAAGTGAATAAACCTCATCTAGTTAATTGGTTAAATGAGCAAGCATACTTAAGAGAATCTGAGGCCTCCAGAGCATCTGCCTTCAGCTTCTTGATGCATTAACACGGTTAGAAATGCAACACCCCAACCCTGGTGCAGAAAGACAGTACACAAGGATTACTAAGGATGGGCTTTGCTTTCTTCAAAAAAGATAAGAGAACGCAAAGGATTAGTATTCAATATTATTCCTGAAAGCTCTTGTCATTCTAAAAGCCTACAATGACACCCTATGGAGACATCTCTCTACAGTCCTAGTATAAATACAGGTTTAAAATATAGTCTGTTTGAATTTATGCTGACTTTGGGTTTAAAAAATTATAAATGGTGCTCAATCCTGCAAACTGGAGTATACAGTATGGGCTATTACTGATTAACACTTAAAAATGCAGGAAAATCCCACTAGTTTTATTATGCTACTGACTTAAGAAAAAAGACTTCTCCCTACATTTACTACAGCACTTAGTTACACCTAAGTTTGAGCCTCGGCAGAACAGAGGCAAGATATAAGGAAGACAGGACTGGGCTAGAATTCAGAACTAAGTGTAAGGTCAAACCCTCTTCATTTTTTCTCTTAAGACCAGGTATACCTACTTCACTACACTGGTGTAAATACACAATCAAAGTAACAGACATAATTAAAAAAAATTAAATACTGAAGTACTAGACTACTCTCAAAATGAGAAAATAAGTGACATTCTAGTTAAAACATATAAATGAGCACCTTATTTTTTTTTTGTCTTTTTGAGACAGGGTCTCGCTATGCAGTTGAGGCTGGTCCTGAGCTCACTTTTGTAGCCCAGGCTGGTCTCGAACTCGCACCAATCCTCCTGCCTCAGCCTCCCGAGTGCTGGGATTACAGGCGTGAGCCACCACGCCCAGCCGAGCACCTTATTTTTATTTCAGTTACAATGGAAAATATTGTATAACACAAGGATTTTAAAATCCTTACCAAAAGTTTGCACTGAAATACTAAGATGCCTTACCTTTTCTAAGTCTTCAATTTCAGAACTGAAGTTCTTGCCCTCGTCCATCATTTCTTCTTCCTCAAGAGTTCTCTCATCGTCATAGTCATGAACTAGCATCTCAGCAGTGGGGTCGAAGTCATGATCCTCAGAAGACAAAGACCCAACTAGAACGAAACAAAGCCAATCACTGCATGTTCTTGAGGTTGGTTACAAGAGACAATAAAGCTTTTCCTTCTGCCAGTTCTTTTAATGTTTACATGTGGGTTTTATTAAATAAATTTACTATGTACTTTACAGGTTATAAAGTAAGTCCACAAGGTTCTGAAAAGGCATCTAAATCAGCAAAAGAACAAGGCAGAGTAATTCACAAACACTTTTACAAGGGCTCTCGTCCAGGAGCGGCAACGCTTACAACAGCGGCAAAGTGATTTAAGTGGCGTGGCCTTAAATAAATGCTGTCAGAGAAAAGCAGTCAAACTTGCTTAATAGGCTGGGCGTGGTGGCGCACGCCTGTAATCCCAGCACTTGGGAGGCTGAGGCAGGAGGATTGGTGCGAGTTCAAGACCAGCCTGGGCTACAAAAGTGAGCTCAGGACCAGCCTCAACTGCATAGCGAGACCC